>JACEGR010004212.1:0-90726 GCA_014170235.1 Listronotus bonariensis
CACCTTCGGTCGAAACTAACGTAGGTAGCTAATTTTACCATCATTTTATTTTTATTCGCTCCAAAATACATAATAAACATTTTGTTTGACCTAATTTTTATTTGCATGATTTAACAATAAAATGTTATGAAAAGACTCTTTCCTTTAAATTATGTAAAAAAACATAAAATAATGTTGTTTAGCTGCCATTATAAATAAAACAGAAAAAAAAATTGCTTTAATGTTAGTTAAATACCAATGTTAATAATATGGTTTAAAAAGTGTGAATATGCGTTGAAGGTTTGCCTTCAAAAATCCAATATTTATTTGCTGGCAACAAAAACGCGCCGTGCTTTATTTAATCAGGATTGGTATGCCGCCATTTTTGTATGCTTGCCGGCAATTCGCCTGCATGTAAAATTTATTGGCAATTAAGTGTTTATTTAGAGTTGACTTTTTAATGCGTATAAGATGTTGGCATAATATTGCCACCAATTGCCAATGCTTTACCATCAATGCCAATATGAAAAATGTACATTGCCGGCAAATAGTGTTTGCTGGGGACCGCCGATAAAACTTACGTTATTTTTACTCCTACAATCCAAAAATGAACTAATATACAGGGTGTTCCATGACGTTTACAACAATTCATGTACAACCCTCTTAAAGCATTTTACGAGTTATAGACTAAGAGGAAATAACTGACAAAATTGTGCATCTGGCTTACGGTACATCAGGGTTCAACCTTACACACCAAAATTAAAAATTAACTAATGTTTTTCGACTTTTACTCTAGGCAGAAAAAAGAAAAAAGAAGCTGAAGCTAAAAAGAAAAAAAGCAAAAAAGAAACCGGGAGATTTTGAGTACGAATACGGTGAAACCCTATCTAAGGCCCTTAGAGATGCTGGCAAAGAAGATTTTCAAAAAATCTGGAACGAAAGACCTTTCTTTGATAATCCAGAAGACAATACCTACGTGGATTTGATTACTGAACAAAAATGTTACGAGACGCAGTTGCAGGTTAGGAAACAGGCAGATGAACTTATGAGGTACAAACAATAATTACACAAAAATAAAAATATCCGTTTATGGACAGTTAAATGAAGACACCTGCTTTTCTATTTCATTATCCAGGAACCCACTTCCCACCCGCCAATTTTTTTTAAAATTACCAACAAATTCTTTAAGAAGATTAAATTTTCTACTTTCTCTTCGTAAATTGTCGTCAAATAAGTCATTTCTAAGTAATCGGGCTTTAAATATTTTGGAATTTTGGGGCTCCTAAAATTTTTCAATAAATTCACTTCTTTAAAATTTAAATTTCAAATTTTTATGCGCATATTTAATAACAAGATTTCGTGCTCGTTTTATTATTTTCTAGACTTGAACTTGATATTCTTCAAGAAGCGCTTGCAAAAGATAAAGGTAAAAAAATATAAAAAGAAAAAACAGAAGAAGAAGAAGAGGAAGGGTAAGAAAAAAGGAAAGAAGGATATAACAGCAGATAGGTTGACCGAGGATTTGTTTCAAGAATTGGTAAATAATGGGGTAATACGGCAATATCCGAAAATTACTCTGGATCAGTTTACCGGAGATTTTAGGTATTTATTTACCAAAAGTGGTGAATTACTTATAGCTTTTCTAATATACAGTGAGCATAATAAAGTCCTCCCCCTCTTTATCTTTTGAATGGGACAACATATCGAGATTGGGTCAAATTTGGGTTAGAGGGTGTCATTTAAACTACTTTTTGCCATAAAAATGATTCCGGTCGCGTGGTCTAGTGTCAAACAACTTGTTTTTTTAATGTAAAGGGGGTCAGGTAGCATCTCGTTTTAAAAGCCTTTTAATTCTCTATTCATTGCCGTATTATTTTTAAAAATCGGCCCATTCGTTTTAGAGTTACAAGTGTTTGTAGTTTAGCTCCAATTTGAATATACACTGCGGTTTTTAAATGTTCTCTCTTTCATATAGCATCTCGTTTTAAAGGCCCTCTAATTCTTTACCCAACGCCACTTTGTTTTTTAAAATCGGTTCAGCCGTTTTAGACTTACACCCAATTTCATTAAAACCGAATTGTTTTTACACTATTTAAGTCAAATTTCAAAAGTCTGGAACGGCTGTATCGATTTTGACAAACGAAGTATAGTTGAGTAGGGAATTAAAGGACCTTTAATGAGTTGCCACCCCCTTGGTACTAGGTCAAGTGACAAAAATATTTTTTATGCTAAAAAGTAGTTTAAGTGACATCCTTTTACCCAAGATTGAGTTAACCTCGATATCTTGTCCTATTCAAAAGATAAAGGGGGTACCCCTTTTAATATCCAGTATTATTTTATTATTTTCGAACCATCTCAACTTGAGGCAGAGAAAAAAATGGGTTGTTGCATCTTTTAGCCCTTTTTCTCTCTCTCTCTCTCTCTCTCATTCTGATCATCCTCAGATTTTTGCTTTAAGCTTTGATATATTTACGTCAAAAGTCATACTTAAAGGTTATTCATTTATCTTTATAGCTATAAGAATACAGAACTACGGGCACAAGATTTTGATCCACCGGCAACCTACTTGGATGTTCGGCAGGCAATCACTTTAAATTGTATTCAACCACTTGGTGTCGAAACAATGAAGAAACCAAGGTAAATCTATGTTTAAAAATGTTTCCATTGTGTTAAATATTTACGTCTACAATACTTAAAGTTCTAAACAATTTCAGAAATTTCTGTATTTTTTTTAATTTATTTATAATACTTATTTAGCTAGAAATCAAAATTATCCCATTTTCTTACAGAAAAACAAATTTTGAAATTTACTTTTAGATCGGTACTAATAGCAGGTCCAAAGCTAGCTGGTAAACATCTATTAGCAAATGCCATTTTTAATCATACACAATGTGTTCTTTTTGATCTGTCTCCAGAGATCACTGCTGGAATTTATCCGGGAAATAAGGTAAAAACAAATTATTAGTAACTAACTTCAGCTTTCTAATCTCATCTATTAATAATTCCTGAGGAGGAACTGTTCAACAAAAAGAGAAACTTATTCGGTTAAATTGGCTTAGTTTTGGTTTTCAGGACCAACTGCTTCACCTGGGGTACGTTACTAAGATGGGTTATTGCAAACTTATAGCAAAATCACTTGAATTTTTTTAAATTATATTTATAACCAAATAAAAACGACTTAACCAGCTAATAGTATACAAGACGTACATCCAACTCTCTTAATATGTAGTAGTCGACGATAATAACACCCAGATTTTTGAGTCAGTTTTTAACTTCCTTTCTTTCAAAATCGTCTTGTGTTTAAATATTAACTTTGTATTTGTTTGTTTTGATGTCTAACTACACTTGACCCTGTGGATTTGTTTGATGATTAAAATTTTGACCTTTGAACTTCCCTCCTACGGTCTTCCAACTAAACTCTGCTCTTGGCTCTCCAGTCATCTTTCTAATCGACGTATATCAGTCATTGTTGATGGCCACTCTTCAAGCTTTCACGAAATTAATGCTGGAGTGCCACAGGGTTCAGTACTAGCACCAACTTTGTTTCTTCTTCACATCAACGACGTTCTTTCTTCCACAACCAATCCCATTCATAGTTATGCCTGACGATAGTACCCTTCACTCCACTTTTCAGGTTCCCAAACCAATCTCTCAACCCGACTTGGAAAGCAAACGCAGGGCGATGCAGATATCCTTTCACAGGATCTCAATTTGATATTGGATTGGGGCTGCCAAAAATCTCGTTTAATTTAATGCATCCAAAACACAATCCTGTTCCTTGTCGCGAAAAAATCATCAAACGCTCATCCCTTTGCAGATTTAAACCTTGGAATTATCACATTTTTCCTTTTGTTTTGTTATAAGATTGATCTACTTTTTTCTTTGATTTTAACTCGCCTAATGCTATTTTATACTGAGTGTTCAACATATTTAAAACAAAGTTTTCTAGGGACTTGCCATGTTAATACATCTTGTCACGAAAATGTCAAGAATTCTTCAGCCTTCAATAATTTTTTTCGACGGAGCGGAGAGAATATTTTACAAAAAAGTTCCCAAAAATGAGAAAGAACTAGACCCAAAAGGATTGGCAAAAAGCTAATAAAAGGAATTATCAAAACTATTAAACCTGAAGATAGAATTTTGGTTTGGGAATTACAGGAGCACCCTGGTTGGCACAGGCAGCAAAACTGAAAAAGCTTTTGAAAGAGTAAGTTATTCTCTGTTGGATCAATTAATAATATCTGATTCCATTTTTGGTTGAATACACAAGGGAGCAAGTATGTTTTTAACCTTAAAATGATTAAATTTCCAAAAAAATTTCAAGCCAATAAAGATAAAATAAGGTTTTTGGGATATCTATCCAAGTAATTTTACTTATATTAAATTTAGGTTATTGTAATTTTTAAGCCAATTTTAATACCAAGACCTGACTATGGCACAGTATACCTTTGGTGGAGGGAACTCTTAAGACCCTTCCATGGCGTAGATAGAGATTTTAACTTCACCAGCTTAACGACGTCAACTGTTTATCAACCATACCCAATTCTTAGACAAGTCGTAGAGAAAGTAAGTTTATTATTATAAAAAATAAATAAAATTAAACCATAGTAACAATTTATCTTCAGGGACGATATTCCTATCCAGCAATTTATTTTCTTCAGTGCAACCGTACAGTTTTCAGATTTAGGGACATTATATTGTATTATCGGATGCCAATTTTAGATATAATAGCATCTGTGTATTACTTCCGGTTTAACCGGAAGTGATATAAACTTTGATATTTTAAATGGAACACCCTGTATATTTTTAGAATTTGAATTCTACAGGTCATTCCTGATATAAAACCTTAGATATATTTCATAACCTAACTCTTTTGGTTTTGGAGAAAATGGCGTTTGAAAATGTCCAAACGACAGCACATTATGCAGTTTTATGGGAAAACAAATGAACATCGCAAAAATTTAAAATGCTTAAAATAGTTCTTTTAAAAGACTCTACCCTTAGAGACCATTATAATACTACTTCCTGTTTAACCGGAAGTGCTGTAAAATTTGAACTTCCAAGTATGATAACCCTGATAATTTTAATGGAACACCCTGTATATTTCCTAAGATTTAAATTCTTTAAGCTATTCCTGATATAAAACCTATAATATACCCATAACCTAACTTTTTAGTTTTAGAGAAAACTGAGTTTAAAAAGGTCTAAACGACCTCACAATAGAGAGTTTCATGAATATTTTGTCGTCGTCTGGACCTTTTCAAACGCCGTTTTCTCTAAAACTAAAAAGGATAGGCTATGGATATATTATAGGTTTTATATCAGGAATAGCTTAAAGGATATAAATCTTAGGAAATATACAGGGTGTTTCATTAAAATGATCACGGTTATCATACTTAGAAGTTTAAATTTTACAGTACTTCCGGTTAAACAGGAAGTAGTATTATAATAGTATAACAGTCTTTGGACGGTAGAGTCGTTTAAAAGAACTCTTTTAAATATTTTAAATTCTTTGTGATGTTCATTTGTTTTCCCATAAAACTGCATAATATGCTGTCGTGTGGACATTTTCAAACGCCATTTTCTCCAAAACAAAAGAGTTAGGTTATGAATATATCTAAGGTTTGATATCAAATATGACCTTGCAGAATTCAAATTCTAAAAAAGTATACGGGATGTTTCCATTTAAAATATCAAAAGTTTATGTCACTTCCGGTTAAACCGAAAGTAATACACAGATGTTATTATATCCAAAACGGCATCCGGTGATACAATATAACGTCCCCAAATTTGAAAAACTATGCGGTTTGCGGAGGACTGAAGAAAATAAATTGCTGGATTGCAATTTCGTTGTCACCCGGTATAGGGTGTTGAAGAATATTCATCTTCATTTTATAACACCCAGTATATAATTTTTTTAAATTATTTTATAGGTTCTTACACCAAGACGAATTATTCAACTAAAGTACAATCCCTTAAGAGCTCAAGAGTTGTTTGAAGTGTTTGTGTCCGAACCAGATTGAACCCATAAGCGACAAAGAGTGGAAAAATACATTAAATGGTAAGAGGATAAGTCGTCTAGTTTGAAAAAAAAAATTAACAACAAATCACCGGTGCTAAACCGCGCACAGATCTGCACACGCATACGGTGAGTAATTACACACATGCAACGTGTGCCTCAAGCCGTGCGCGCCTCAGATCATTAATCGAAAATTTTATTGCTACGTATGCGTGCATGTTTACGGCGCTCCGGCAAGAGCGCCGAAAGAATCACACATACATCATACTGGTCAATAAGCGCCAGGCAATCTTTATTGGACCACTCCATTTTAATCAATAAACAATAACTTTTACGACAAAATCCCGAGAATACAACAACAGACGATTGTTTCTGTCCAAACTGAGCGCGCACGCATACGCATGTTTCTTTGAAGTCTAGCGACTGCCTTCGAATATCGATTTGGATTTCGTAGCGCAATCGCACTGTCGATTTCACGGTTTCCTTGTAATGTGATGAGATCCATGGTCCGGCCAGCTTGGATTAGGCAACCTACAATACATGTACGTCTGCAAATTTGTGTTGCTTTCGTGGAATTGTATTCTACTGTAGTCTGTAGTAGTACTAAACAATGGTTTATAGTCATCGAGATAAAATAAAATTATTCTCTATAATTGTAGTTTGTAGTATAAAAATAATTGCGCCCAATTTACATATGTATCAAATTAATAGCTTTTATTAAAAAAAAACTAGAAATAATGGCTTTGCTCTGTTAAATGAATATTGTTTTATTCTGGACTAATAAAACCATTTTGAAAATCCTTACTATAAGAAAAAATCATACTGTTGTATATCTGGGTATTTTTGTATATCATAAAATCAAAGTGTCATATACAGGGTGTCCCAAAATTAAGGGTGAATATTTTACCTGCGCATTCGACGACCATAAAAATGTCTCCTAAGGGAGCTGCGCCCTTCCGAATAGGGCACCCCGTAGAAGGTTTTTTCCTAATATTTTCGAAACCTTCTAAGATAAAATTACGGAATTGGGTACAATTTATAAACTTTTTGCGCTGAATTCAGAATTTTAATATAATTAATAATTTTTAATAAAAATATAAACAGTTAAAAAAATGGGATCATTTTAACCTCTCACCCCCAGGTACGTGACGCTTCTGATTAAAATATTGAAATTCTGAATTCAACATGGAATTCAGCTTAAATAGATCGTGCCCAATTTTGTCTTGAACGCTTTCGAAAAGATTGGAAAAAAACCTTTTGGGAGTGCTCTAGTCGTAAGGGCACAGTTACCTTAGGAGATTAGGAGGCATTATTCAAACAATGTGTATATAATAAATGTTTATTATTTATGGTCTTAGAATACGCAGGTAAAATATTTCCCTCAATTTCGGGAGAACCTGTATAATGAATAAAACAAAACTAAATATATTGTTTCAAACATTTATTAAGTTATTAAACCAATTATACTGGTATTTTACTTGTTCAAATAGTTTTCTGCTTGTTTAAAGCTTTTACAGCTAACATATTGGCTTCTTCTGGGGAGGGCTTGACAAGTTTTGTTTTGGTTCTTGTTCTTTTCATTTTTTTTTCGTAGGAAAAAATTTTCGCTGAGGATAATTTTTTTATTAGCGGGTACCTTGGACGTAGATGGAAAAGCCAAATTAATGTCTTTTTGGTATCTAACCGCATCTATGGTGGGTTTAATTGGCACAATAACTTTTGTACAGCCTCCAACTCTTCAAAAGAAGTTACACCATTAACGTGTTCAGTGAACTGCAAAATTAATTTCTTCTTAGCTTCTTCCAGAGACCTCTCCGGCGTTTCCAATGTAAAACATTGCTCTAGGTTGTAAAGGTCCTTTTTTGTGAGTAAGTGCAGACGCTCTAAATGAGAATTAGACACCGAGTCTCTCACTTCATCTAAAATTACCTGAAATGGAATTTTTGCCGCTATCTTTGATGCCAAATTTTGTTTTTCAGATTTTGATAGGAATAGGTGACCTAAATCTTGTTCTTGTTTATGGCCTATGTGACTTTTGCAAAAGTTCAATACACATTTTCCATCTTTCATTATTTTAATACTCATTCTGGCAGGGCAATAACCATTAATTTTATTCGAGCCTTGTGTTTTGAGCTTTCTTATGTTTAGTCCCTTTTTCTTATACAGACCTGAAAAATATAAATAGATAAATGTAAAATGAGAAAAATCAATAAGAGTTTTAACTATGAATTTAAAACAAAAAATATTTGGTACTCACCTGACCTATGGCAATTATATTTCACTGTGGTATAGTTAGAATTTTTATTTGAACCAGACATTTTCACAAACGATGAATATGAGTCTTTTTCGATTTTGCACTTCCAAAATTGAAAATCCTCAAAAGTATCGAATTTGACACATTCATTTTCAATAGTTAAAAAATGGTCACTTCTATAATGTAGTATTAACTTTTCTCGACTACCATCAGTATACACACATAATGGGCACTTTAATTTTGCCTGGACTTTATGGGTTCTTTTATGAAAAACAAAGTCTTTTAAAGTTTGAAATGTCTCATTGCACAAGGGACAAAAGTAATTTTTGCCTTTATAGGAGCTATTTCTTCTAATTTATCTATAAAAAAAAGTGGTGCTGTAATTTATTTTGTTGTATTTGCTATGATTGAGAAAATGTATCATTAGCCTTACCTGGATGCTGCTTTTTCACATGGAATCTGAGATTTCCCAGACTTGCAAAGTTTTTTGCATTCTAAGCAAGACACAGATGACTGGCACTGATTGACTTTTTTTGTGTTATTGTATCGAGCTTATCTAAAACATTAATATTGTTTTAAATTAACGGATACTAAAATAATATTAATATTTTACCTGGGTGTTTTCTTTTCATATGTAAGGTTAAGTTTGACTTTGTACTAAAGTTTATATGACACTCTATACACCGATTCATATTTATAAAAAGTTTTGCCCAATAATCACAAACAAGTATTTAAAATTTTGAATAATAAATTACCACTCACTTCAAAAATTAGAAAAGATATCGGCACAACACTTTTAAATGATGAACGTCGATTCAAAATCGAGAACTAAAATGTCACAACACTGACAATGCGATTACTGCGCATGCGCTACGAAATCAAATCGATATTCGAAGGCAGTCGCTAGATGGTTCGCGACGTGCGCGCTCAAGTCATTCACGAGAAGCAGCTCATGCGGCGAGAAGCCACGAGAGCGACGTTCACATTTGCACACGCATGTGTATGTGTCTTCGCTCAACGTATGCGTGTCTGTACGCAGCTTTATATTTTAAAAGGTGTTACAAGAGGACAAATGAACTATAATATTTTTTGAATTTTTAAAATGTCGTTTTTGGAAAATCCGGTCCCATGGTTCAAAATAATAAATACAAATTTTTACTCCGATTGGTAACATACAGGCCGAGTTAGGGGGCGTCCATAAATTACGTGAGACATTTTAGGGGGAGGGGGTCGAGCAAAATCTTACCAAATCTCACGAGGGGGAAGGGGGGTCTGTGAAAATCTCACGTAATTCTTGTGTAGGTAGAAAAGAAAACAAAAATTTTGGGACAGGCCTTCCCCCAGGAAAATGTGATGTGGTATTCTTGCTTTTGCTTTTTGGATGGAGGACCTTTTTTTTGCTCTTCTATATTTTTGAAAACAAAATCAATTTCGGTTCAAGAAATTGAGAGTTCTGTATTCCCATCATAAATCTCACGTGAGATTGAGATAGGGGAGGGGTTAAAGAAAATCTCCACCTAATCTCACCAAGGGGGAGGGGGTCCAAAATATGGAAAAAATCTCACGTAATTTATGGACGCCCCCTTATAACTAAGGTGAAACATGGAAAATTGTAAAGAGTAAAGTACTGTTATTTTTAAAATAGGACAAACTTGTATATGTATATGTTATAGATAATTAAATTTTATGGTTCAAATTTAAAGATAAAAAATTGAAGTAAAAGAATTAAAGTAAAAAATACATAATTTTGTCAATGCAAGAATTACGCAATAATACTTTTAAAATACTGTTGCTTAAGGCAGCAAATTGAAAAAACATAACAATATTAAATTTTCTTTTAAAATGTTTGCTTTCTTTGCTCATTATTTAAGTTTAATGCGTGGATGTAAAAGATTGACAATAATATTTTTTTAAGCTTTAATTTTAACATAAAATTAAATTTTCTACAACATTTAGATACTAATACAATTTTGTTCCATTTTTAATAAATAATTCTAGCCATTTTTCATATTTTTTAGTTATAACTCGCCCTGTATAATACCGATCGGAGTAGAATTTGTATTTCTTAGATATTGACTAAGCGATTTTTTTTTTCAAAACTCCGTTTTAAAACTCCAAAAATATTATAGTTCATTTGTCCCTTTTGGACACCTATCCTGGAACACACTGTATATTATATCACTCTTAAAAACCTTTAAAGTTTTTAAAAAATATTACAAAACTAAATGTACCTATCTAACTTTTAATCACTTTAACGACCACATGTGAAAATAGTAAATAGCACACTGTTTTCATGCATAGAAAATGCCTTATATCACACTAGTGTTGCAAAGTACTTTACAACACTAGTGTTGCAAAGTATAATATAAAGCTGTCATCGCTGTCATTGTTATTTAAAATAAATTTGGAGTTATCAGGCTGTTAATGAGATCTACATTGAAAAAGCCATGCAACATTTTTTTAATGAGGACCTTTTTTTAATTCTTAAATGATAAAAAGCGACTAGGTAGGTGATTTTTGATATAAAAATATTGTCAAACAGTATAATATATCGTAGTAAGGAAAGTATATATCACCTAGTGATGCAAAGTTTTCAATTGTTTTCTTATTTTTCCGTGAAGACAAACAACTTTTATTGTTTTTTTGGTGAATAACTTGTGGTCGTAGGAAAAATAGTGTACATTACTTGTGTGAAAATCACTTTCTTACGCGTGGGTTTGTCGCACTCGGCTGACGCCTCGTGCAACAATATTCCCACTCGTCGTGGAAATAAAGTCATTTTCCACCCTTGACTCCCGCCGTGCAATATATCGCACATCATTATTCTACCCTAAGAGACCGCGTGCAATATATTGCACGGTCAATCTAATGTATTTTAACGTTATCAAAAGATCGTTCGGTCTGCTTGGAGATTTTGGTTTATTCGTTTTGGGCTAAAGAAACAACTCAAATTTATTTTTTGATCTGGCTAATGGTTGAAGGCATATTATGTAGATGGCGCCAGGGTGTACTTAAACATTTGGCCAGCTATAAGAAGAAGCGGGAATGCATCATTTGGAGTGATCCACGCGTTTAGACTTGTATTTTAGTAAGCTAGTAGGTTTTGGCTGTGTTTTTTTTGTGGGTGCTATGAATGGTGATGGTGAACCTGAGGCGAGGAAAGCACAATGATAGAAATACTTTTAGTATATAATACGAGTTTATGGGTCCTATTTGATATTATGCTCTTTGCAGTTTGGTTACCAGCACCCGTATTATGTAACTCTATAGAGAAGAAATTTGCCCATGTTTTTTTCTTAATATTTTAAACAAAAAACACATAACATTTCTCTAAATTAAAGCCTATTGATTATTTTCAAATGCCTTAGTTATCTTTATGTGGTTTCTAGTAAAGTTTCTTCCGTGAATAGGCGGGAGTCAAAGTGTTAAGCGAGGTAAGAGGGAGTTTGTTGGACACGGGACTTAAATACTTGAAGATTTGGGGGAAGGAAAGACCTCGCGGGCAGCAGGTTCCACAATCTAGAAACTCTAGGGATAAAAGAACGAACAAATTGGGAAGTTCGGGGCCTTGTCCAGTTGGACCCTATACGGTCATGCATACGCGCGGAACTACGAGTTTCTCTGTTGGGAACCGTGAGTGGAGGAATAATACTGGACAATTCTTCAGAGCAGAAACCATGGAAGTACCTATAAAAGCGATAAATCCCCCACAGCCCGACAATGGGCAAGAGAGGGAAAAATTAATATACAAGCATTCTCTGTAGTTAGGAAAAAAATGTCCAGCTTTAATGTTTCAAATTGTAATCAGTAGACTTTTAACATACTTATGTTTAATTAAATAAATTGTTGTTTTCCAAAAAAAAAAAAAAGAAATGGGGCATTATTTAATTTTATTATTGTTTTAAGAATTTATAAAATGAAGGCATTTTTGATAATTTCTTGCCCTAGGGCGTAAAAGTGTATTTTACGCCCACATTTATAAATGCGGGCGTTTTTGATCCTTTCTGCCCTAGGGCGTTAGCGCAATTTTACGCCCTTAAATGGGGCGTAAAATTATATTTTTCGCCCGGTCGTACAAAAAAATAACATGTCTATCTTTAATAGCAAATGTGGATATGATCGTAAAAAGAATAATTTTTAGCATAAGCGCACTGATTTCCAATTGAAATTTACATTCGTTCAGATCTGAGTGGCCGCATATTCTCGAAACTAATAAATGATTGATATATCAAATGTAGTATTTTTAAACGCCTTTTTAAATATTTGCTGAGTTGTGATATAAATACAGGGTGTTTGATTTAAAAAATAATTTCTGTAGTACTCTGGATATCTCAAGGTCAAGAAGAACAGAGGTGAATAAAATTTAATCTCTGAAATTTGGGGAAAAGTTGTCCCAGAAAAAATCCAAGTTTCAAAAAGAGAGATCCCATTCTTGTATTTTTTTTGTAAATTAAATCCAAATTTTATCGACAAATTCTAAATTTTTAAAAAATATCCATATTTTTTTAAAACTATAGCCAGTTAAAATTTTTCCAAACAATTTTTTATGCAAAATTTTCAGATGCCTCTAATTATTGAAAAAAGGTAGATTTTTAAGCGAAATTTGGAATTTGTCGTCAAAAAGTTAATCCAATTTACAGAAGAAAATAAAACAAAGAATTTCAGCTCTAAAACTTGGATTTTTTATGGAGGGTGGGGTAATTCTAAAAATCAATTTTTTTCCTAAATTTTAAAATTCAAAAATTTCTTTACCAACGTATTTCTCTTAAGACCACTAGCATCTGGTATAAATTTGTTGTGGGTCCCATGTCCTAGTTTTTAGGATAAAGCACAGCCTTCAACCCAAATTCTAAGCCGTGAAGGAGAAATCTGGCAACACAGCACAGTAGGAATGTCAAGTAATGTTTAGAGTAAACAGGTAATTTTAAGCGATTGCTTCAAAGGTTTTTTCTGTTTTTTAAAGTTAAATCGTAGCGTGTATTTATTATATAAAGAAAAAATAAGTAATTAATTGTTATATTTAAAAAATAGGACCAGTGCCAATATACATGTTGGTGCGTATGGCGTACATTATGCCACAGACACGTGTTGCGTTCGAGCTGCAAAAACAATTACCCAAGTTATATTAAAACAGTGGGTTATCAAACAACATTTTATTTCCCCATAAACGATGAAATTAGGGAAAGCCCGGTTGTGCGCTATTGACCGGATAAGTGCTTTTTTATTAAAAGTAAAAGTAGTACCTATACGGTAAATGGACAAATATATTTTACGGGCTACTAATTAACTAAGTGTGTTTTTAAAAATTGGTTTTATTTTATATCAATAGTGTGTATAGTTCACCAAAAACAATTATTTACCCCAAGCAATATCCTAAGGACTATATCAACTAATGCGCATAAATATCCTGGTAAGTTCACCAAAAAATATTATTTATATAGATATTCTGAAAGTTATTTACCTAAGGCGGTTTTAGGGTAAATATAGTGGAAAACCTAATTTAAAGCGTTTGTTATTTTAAAGCGCATCTTATGTAATACGCTATATTATTAAGCTTTTATATTTATAACTAAACACACATGCTTTCAATTCATTTTAAGTATTGCAAGTATTTCTAAATAATAAATGTTTAGTTAACTTTAAAAAAGCTACATTGGTCTGTTCGCAAAAAATGCATAAAGCGGGGTAGAAAACATCATAACAATTTGAAATTTTTAAATCCTTACCAACAAATTTGTATAAGGCAGAAAAGTTCCTGATAAGTTTTGCAGACACATTATTGCTTTTTAGGGCAACTATAGTATTTAAAATTATACCTATATGTTGTCTAAAATATCCAAAAAAAATTAATACCTATATTTTGTTTAAAACACTTAAAAAATTAATTATATTTAGCATGTAATCTATTAGGAACTCATTTCAATATTCCTACTGTACAGTGTTGTTTGCAACGTTGCCTTTCTTACTTCACGGCTCAGAGTTTAAGAAGGCTGTGGATAGTTATTTAAAAATATTATCTACGCCAGTGGTGCTTGTACGGTTGAGATAAAGTAGATTTTTAAAGTTTTTTATATGAAGCCCAACAGAGACTTTTTAAATTTGTAAAGATAAATACAATTTATAAAGCATAATAAATTTATCCTATAAATTAGACAAAAAAAAACAAAATTAATTTAATGTCAAGACAAGACCCCAGGATGAGAAAACTTTTCCTCATCAAAGAAAGAGATTTTGGAGCTTAAGCAAATAATTTCTAATCTGAAATTATAATCTTTTAGGTACAAAAAAACGCCTTTGGGCAGAGAGAGGGCGATATTTAACAAATGGGCTGATGGAAAGAGAGAGCTAGAAAAGAAACAGCAAGAAAAACAAAATAAGGGCAAATAAAGAAAAGAAATAATTCATTTAGCTCGATTATCTTATAGGCGCTAATGTTATTATTGTTTTTCGTTTTTAATTCTTTTGTTGATTTCATTTGTGGTTTGTTTTGTTAATTTAAATTAAACTTTTTTTGAAATTTAATTTTTCTTAAAAAACAATTTAAATTTTTACTAATATTTAATTTGACTTTAGACATTAAATTAATTATTTAAAAAAAAAAGTTTTTTTAAATAATTAAGACACCGTAGTTCAAAAACTAAGACGTTTAGGACATATGTTTATATAAAGTGTTTTTCTTATTTTCTGTTGTAGAATCGCCCTGTAAAGTTAGTCGGTTGAGTAACTGAACACCCTGTATGTATGTAGGTAATTTGATTGAAATTGATGAAAGTGATGTCTATTGGTGCATAAACGGTGAGGTTTATCAACTTTAATAAAGAGTACCATATTTTTAAGTTTTTGATTGTCTATAAAATGGCGCCCCCAGCTTTGCGATATCTGTCAAAATAAAAAGTTATGATGTAAATAAATTTTAAGTTTTAGGTAAAGTGCTCTCTGGCGGTATTTAAAAATAGTACTTTTGTCTTAAAATTTTAGAATCGGCAAAGCTCGATTTGTGTGCTAAATATCAACTGAATTGGTTAAAAAATAAATGCAATATAGCGAAAAAACCAAAATAAAAATTGAACTTTGACGGCTTGTAACTCGAAAACAAATGACATTTTGAAAAAAAATATATATAAATCTCTACCCTTATTTTGTCAAGTAGAATCACTCTCCTAAGTTTCGTGATCGATTTTTGAATTATCCTGTATAATAATCGGAGAGCGCCGACGTTCCCCAAACCCGACCACGACAGGGCAAAAACTACCCCTTTGGATTATCCCACCGGGTCAAAGAGTGTTATAATAGAGCCCTTTAAGATAAGTACGGAAAAGTCTGAATCCTACCGAACATTGTTTTACAGACAAAAGATAAAATATTTTTTTACCTGACAGGTTAACTTCTTTTTCTATTTTATTCCAAGATTTTTCTGTGTAATCTTTTCAAAAATATTTTTTAAATATTATAAAGTACAGGACATTTTTTAAGTTCCTCCACAAATCTAATATTAAATAATTCCATATTTCGTACAAAACACTTATTTCCCCGTGTAACAATCAGATACAATCACAACATGAATCACACACTGTAAACAAAATACAACACTGATCTTATTGCATGTGTTTACTAAAGAAGGCGGATTGCTGAAATATGCACACGTACTGTTGAAGGTGATAAAAATCGCTTTGCGTCGCTGTTTTACCGACCCATCTGCGGAGTGCCTTATTTATTTTTAGTCCGCGACTTACGCCATCTCTACTTTAATAAACGCGAAAATAGTGCGTGGGCACAAATTAAGTGTGTCCAGGAAGAAGTCGAAGCTTAAACGGTAGTGTCGGGTGCAGTAGAGTTTTGGTAGCAATATTTATTGTTGATTATGGTTATACGGTGTGAATAAATTGTTGATTATACGTTTAATTTAGTATAGTTAACTAGTGCGTATGTATAGAGAGTTATGTATGTGATGTGATATATGATAACTAGATAATTTAGAAATGGATCGACAACTGGAAATAAATGCGGTGCAGTTTCAACTACAGGATAGTTTGCCTTTTAAACAAAAACTTTTAATTAAACAGAAAGAACGACCTACTCCCGATCTTCAAATTAATTGTTCATTTACTAGTAAAACTAGGACATACAACAGAGTTTTTGATAGGAAAATTTATGAAAAATATGACTGGATTTGTGGTTGTTCAGTTACAAATAAAGTGATCGAAGTATTTTGTATAGTAATAGTTATAGGCAAATGAATTTAAAAAACATCAAACTTAGCTCTTTTTTTTTAACTTTGGACAAACCACGAAGGCTAAAAGCCTAAATACTAACGTACCGTGGGTGTCTTAAGCGAGGTAAGAGGGAGTTTGTTGACACGGGACTTGAATACTTGAAAATTTGGGGGAAGGAAAGACCTCCACGGGCAGCAGGTTCCACATTCTAGAAACTCTAGGGATAAAAGATAAATAAGTGGAAAGTTCTGGGCTTGTCCAGTTGGACTGTATAGGGATGCATACGCTCGGAACCACGAGTTTCTCTGTTGGGAACCGTGAGTAGGGGAACTATACCGGACAATTCTTCAGAGCAAAAGCCGTAGAGGTACCTATAAAAAAGCGATAAATCCCCCACAGCCCGACGATGGAGGGAGAAGGAAGTCTTTTTGTAAGTGAAGGATCATTAATGAGACGAATAGCTCTTCTTTGAATAGAATCAAGAATGCTTAGGGTTGTGGGGGACGCCATGCTCCAGATATGAGAATAATATTCCAAGGGAGATCGGATTTGGGACACATATAAAGTGTATAAATTAGAAGGGGAAAAATACTTTTAGGCTCGAAAGATAAATCCAAGCTTTTTTAAAGCTGCCGTGGCTATAGATACAATATGCTTATGCCAGTTAAGGTTACTTTCAAATGTGACGCCCACCAGATTGAAGGTGTCTTTGCTTTGTAAAACTTGGCCGCTCATAAGTAGAGGATGAGTATTTGATGACTGTTTTCGCGACAAGGAACATGATTGTGTTTTTGATGCATTAAAATGGACGAGATTTTTGGCGCCCCAATCCAATATTAAATTAAGATCCTGCGAAAGAGATATCTGCATCACTTTGCGTTTGTTTTCCAAATCAGGTTTAGTGATGGGTTTAGGAACCTGAAAACTGGAGTGAAGGGTACTATCTTCGGCGAAACTATGAATGGAATTAGTTGTGGACGAGAGAAGGTCGTTGATCGAAAGAAAAAACAATGTTGGTGCCAGAACTGACCCTGAGGCACTCCAGCATTAACTTGGTGAAAGCTTGAAGAATGGCCGTCCACAATAACTGATATACGTCGATCAGATAGATAACTAGACAGCCAAGTACAGAGTTTAGTTGAAAGACCATAGAAGGGAAGTTTATTAAGAAGTGCGGCATGCCAGACCTGGTCAAAAGCTTTGGATATATCAAGAGCAAGCAGCTCACTCTATACTTAAAAACATCACATAAATATTGCCATCTATCCTTCCCCTTAACCCGCCCCTGATTCTCTTCTTCCCTTTATTTATGTACGTTTACCCCGACATAGTACACGATCATTGATCCAAAGCGGTAAGCCCAAATTAAGCCCTTAAGGGACGTTTATCAATCTGTAACCCTTGCACGCCGACGTACTTAACAAATTGCAGGGGCTGCCTGACACCGGATTAGTTAACATCGAAAGTGCATGTTGATGTATAATCCTGGGATAAAACGGGACGAACAGGAATACTAAAATTGGTTTTCGTTACTGTTTAACTTTATTCTAAGAAGTTTATCTTATAAATGACAATCACCCAAGCAGCAAGCCGACGTCTTATTGACGTCTCTTTTTAGTAATTTTTCGTCACATTTGGTCAGCAAAGACGTCATAAGATGACGACAAAGTCACAGACAAAAGACGTCCCGTTAATGACGCCATAATAACGTCTTTAAGATGACGAAAAATTGACGCCTATACTTTTTCTTTTAAAGCTAAAATGTTACCATATTTTATTTCAAAATTAAAATAGAAAAAAACTTCTTACTGCTTACAATTTTTCTTGCACTGCAAGGACGCATCTCTCGGGACACTGTCCAACCTGGGGATGCAGATTTTTACAATAGCCGAAGATATTTCTTTCAAAGCTAATTGACATCACCAACCGCAGACCGGTCTGGAATTATTTTGGTCTTATCGGTATGGTGTATGCAATAAAAAGCGAAGATGGTGAATAAACGTAGTAGTTTATTGTCCATTGCGCCATCTATCGGTAGAGTTTTTTCCTATTTCAATTTTGTAAAATTAGAAGAAGCTTAATGCTGTCTTGAGCCATAAACAAAAAATAAAAATTGGTATTCCTCAGGGAACCGTTTTGGGACCATTACTGTTTATTACCTATATAAATTAATTACTAAAATTGACAATACCTGGGTTAACAATTTCTTATGCCAATGATACAGCATTGGTTTTTGCGGGTGATACATGGGATTGCGTTAGGCATCATACAATAGAAGGAATAAGAATAGTAAAAAACTGGCTTCAGACTTATAAATTAACCTTAAACTTGGCGAAAACTAATTATATTGCATTTTCATTTACTAGAGCAAATAGACCTCCTTTTAATGAAATTGTGGTTGATAATTATAGCATTCTGGAAACACCACATACAAAGTACCTTGGGATCATGATTGACCAGTTTCTTAAGTGGCAGCCACATATTGATTATGTCTTGAATAAATTACGGAAATTAATTCATAAGTTCTATCTTTTAAGGGAAATATTAAATAGAAAAACATTGATTACCATTTATAAGTCATTGGTAGAATCAATTATTAGATATGGAATACTTGTATGGGGTGGTCTATATAATAGTAGCTTATATAAATTAAATATTGTACAGAAATATATTTTAAGAATTATTTATAATAAAAATAGATTATATCATTCTAGAATGTTATTCTCTTTGGACATTGGTAATATTAGAACAATATATATATGTTGACCGTCTGTTCCTTTATGCACAAACATGAAGGATTACAGATTGTTTTAAATCATAAATATGCTACACGGGCTAATAATAACAGAGAAATACAACTTCCTGTTAGTCACAACAACTTAAATATTAAATATATAAATTATATTGGTCCTAAAGTTTTTAAGATGTTGCCCTATGTTGTCAGGACTGTGGAAAATAAGCAAAAATTTAAAATATTATGCAAACGATACATTTATGAAAATTGGCAACAATTTGAAAGGTTGTTTGTTTGATGTAAAATTGTAAAGTGTACAAAATGTATTGTAGTTTTCTGGATCTTTAAGTTATATTATATTTTATTTCATTTTGAGATATATATCTAGGTTTATTATGTGGATCACGCACATACAGATGTTTTTACATCTAGGTGCATATTAATATTTTTGTTTGAGTTGTATATTGCAGTGTATTGTTTAATTATGTTTGTAAAGATTGTTAATTGGTTAAATGTTTAAATGAATAAATAAATAATAAATAAAACATTAGTCTTATTTTTCTGTCATATGATATTTCGGTTGGATTTTGACACTAATCATATAATGTCACAAAATTTTTCTGGCGGGTTTTCTAAACTTAACGTCATTAGATTTTAGTGAGCTAGTATGACGAAAAAATGACGTCGAAAAAACGTCACTTCAACGACGTCAAGAACACGTCATTAAAATGACGTCATAATTTTGGTCTGATGACGTCCTATAACCAAAAATGACTTAAAAATGACGTCATAATGACGTCAGCTTGCTGCTTGGGGAGTAGAGGTACATCGTTAAACTGAATCCGATTCAACCGATCGGATCGAACTTAGGAACGTGTTCTCATTGGTCGATTTCAAGGTTTAGTTCGAAATTGACCAATCAGAACATGTTTCAAAGTTCGAACCGATCGGTTGAATCCGATTTAGTTTAACGATGTACCTCTACTTAATGTACGAAAACGTAAAAGGGGACACGGTGCTATTTTTTTCTCTAATACAGATTTTTTTCGAAATGTAGGCTTCTCAGTCCGAATTTAGACTCTTTTTTCTCTAAATTTAAATTTGAAGTGTAAATTTAGACTTTTTTCTAAATTCAGACTCCTCCAAGAACAAACTTAATGTCTAAATTCAAAAAAGGAAGTATAAATTTACACTTTTAAATCTAAATATAAAAAAAAGTCTGAATTTAAATTTTAACGAAAAAAAAATATAAACTAAGTCCTTAATAAAGCCCATTTTAAGTAATTTTTCCGTGTTAATCGTATTCATCGGAGTGGTTCAAACCGCATTTGAAATGACAATATAAATATGAGAGTTAGATAGAGATGGGTATTTAAATGTTTTGAACCGTATTAACACGAAAAAACGCCTTTAGTCTGAATTGGGCAAAAATTATAACGTGGCATTTTAAACTTAAGTGATAGCAAAAGCAAAAATTTAACACCTCTCAAAGTAATAATAATAGCAAAAATAGACAATAATAGGTTTGTATTTCGTTTTGAATTATTTATTTGTTGTAATCAGTGGCGACGCGACGCCAGTTTTGGATTAGGGGTGGCAATTTATGCTTAACCCAAGAAATTTTTAAAGACCAAAAAAAACCTTATTTGTACAATTGAAGGGCTTATTGTAAAAACCCGATAAGCTACAATGACAAAATACGGATCTTAAATTTTTAAGTTAAAAGAAAAATGTGTTAAATAAACTTTTATCAGAAATAAACTTAAATACCTTTTAATGAATTAATTGTCGCTTATCATATTATTAATTAAATTAGAGTATAAAACACTATGTGTTCTTTGCTTGCCAGTTTTTTCCGTCTTCAAAAAGTGATGAGGTTACATGTTCGACTGTACCATCGCGCCCAAAAAAACTCGGACAAAAAAATCTAGTTTAATCTCCTGGTCTATTAGAGTATTAGGTTTAAATGGTGTCAAAACAATGTAATTTTGGGACAGCTACGTCAAAAAATTTCCAAATACCAAAGTCGGTCTATATAAGGTCACGACATTCGGCCATATTGCTTTGACGTGTTATTACGTCACATCTCCCATTTTTCGGCCATGTTCTTCAGTTCCGGAGATAAACAGTTTATTGTATTATTAGAACAACCGTTTACACAACAGTTTTTAATTATTAGGTTGTAAATTCTTTTACTTTAAATAAAAAACATTTGGAATTACATCTTTCAACAAATATCACTTCCAAAACAATGCAAAATGAAATGCGCAAATTCTAGACGCCACTAGATTGATCATCAGCTTTGATTTTACCCAGTCTTGCCAACTTTTCTCCGTGGAGTGCGTCCCCGACCTCGAACAGCCTAAAAGTTGAGGATATGTCGCAACCTTATAAATAGAAACTAACCTTGCCAAATACATGGAAACGATTTATTATAGACCAGAAGATACTCCGTTACTTAGATTTTATTGTCCCAGGTTTTTTCAGGCACGATAGTAGGTACCTATATTTCACCATTACTACGTCAATTGAGAATTAATTTTGAATTTTTTTATTTTATCCGAAAGAGTGCTGTGGTCCCATTGGAACCAGGTCAATGGGACCAATGGTAGAACAGAGTCGTGCGCAGAGAGGGCAATAGGGGCAAATACACCCCCCAAGCCAGGAGCCCAAAAAAGACCTCTAAAAGCTGGGTTGTTTGGTGAAGGTGTACAAAAACATCCATGTGTGAGGATAAAGCTCTTTTTTTGGGTGTTCATAATTTTATGGCCCCTAGGTTTTTTTAGATTAAAACCTTTTTTTTTTGGTCTTAAATTTTGTTGAGCCTTTTTGGGCTGTTGCCCTCCCCATAATCACTTTCTGCGTACGGCTATCTGGTAGGATCCAAAGAAAATTAAAAGAAATCTTCAAATTGTTAAAGCCACGTATAGAAGGAACAGTTTAAAAATGTAAATTCGGTGCTCTTTGATAAGAAAAAAATACACACAAAAGTTTAAAGCAAATAAATCGGCATGCTTGTCTTCGCAGCCGCCTTTGCTATATTTCTTTTATGATATGCCGGTTGATGCAGCTGGTCATCGCACTATGGGATAGAAATTAATTTTTTGGGCAAAATTCTGAAACTTACCAATCTAACTTAAAATGAGGTGCCTATTACTGGAAAAATAATGAAAAAAAAATATTATAAATTATTACAAATGCTTTTGGAAACCCCCTTAACATTATTATTTTTTATTGTACAAAATAAACTAAAATGTCAGCTTGTTTGGTTAATTCGGTAGTATTTTAATCAGTAATCCGATGATTATTATCTCATATGATATACAGGGTACGACAATAGGTATGATTTTTTAAATGGAATACCCTGAATATTATATCACCACCAAAAAATATTTTAAAATGCTCTAAAAAAATACTACATTTGATGTGTCTATCTCCATTAGTTTCGGAAATATGACCATCCACATCTGAAAAGTAGTTTTAAATTATTCTTAGAAGCGTAATAGAGATACATCTTCCCAACTTTCTTTATTTTTTTAAAGTATAAAATAAATAAAAACCCTGTTTTGTTGGGTAGATTCTGTAGAATCCACATCTTTCATCAGAATGCTTTTATCTTTTAGGATATACAGTGTAGGACAAAACATATTAAGTTTTGAAATGGAAAACCTTGTAAATTATAAAAAATCTTGTATCTGTCCTTATACTCAGAAGTAGCAAAAAATAAGAAGGCAATTGTAAGTACAAATACTGATAAAGAAAAAAGGTAAAAAAATCTTGGACAAAAGTAGCGAGACTTCGCGAGACTGCATCAGAAACACAACAATAGCTCTTATTATTTAAACTCTTTTACTTTTTTAGTATAAGGCTAATAATAAACTAAGTAGATTAAATGTTGTATATTTATGTTTACTTAAAATACATTTTCAAGTTTTTTATTACCCCAATAGAAGTCGTCATATCCTTTTATAATATTGCGTACATGTAGTTTGGAGTATCTACTTTGAAATACACAGCATAAGCCATTAAAATTTCAAAGTTGCTTTTTGGCCAAAATAATGGATTTCTATTCCATAGTCCGATTGCAGGCGGCCTTTTTATGTTTTTTTGTATTATTTTCAAAGGGTACCGAATTTTCGGTTTTAAAATGTTCTTACTATACCCACATGTATTTTTTTAGGGTATGTTCAGCGATTATACTTCGTCAATTGTGAACCGATTGTATTTTTTTTTAATTTGAAAGAGTACACTTTTGTGGTGGTCCTGAGGAAATTGAGAAAAACATCAAATTTTAAAAGCACGTACAAAACCTTTTTTACTTTAAGAACTTTAACATATGTACTTAATTTAGAATGTAAATAACCATCTTTAATTTTTAAAAACTTTAATTTGTTTATTATTCTTAGCTTTTTAGTGGGTATGATCTAATATAGGTAACCAGGTTGGTTTACATCGACCTAATTGATTGACGACATAAAATTTTGCACGCCTTTTTTTTGACCCCATAGATAGATATAATTACCTAACTTTCGTTATTGCTAAACCGTTGCAATTCATAAAAAAATCTTACTCACAATAACTTGTAGGTCTAAAAGGACACTTTAAGGACTAAAAGGATAAAACATATTTAAGTAGATCTGTTCAACTCTGGTACAATACCCCTATTGAACAATGGTCCGCCGCCATATTGACTACTCAAGAAGCCATGTTGCGGCTGCCTCAGCGGACGCCCACGACACAAACTGCATGATCACAAGTACCGAGAGAAGTGGTACCGGGTACTGAGCTATTCGCAATCCGGTACGCTCCGGGGAGTGGACGATTTAATTATGCAGGGACGTATTTATAAATTTTTAAATTGTATCTATACTCTCTTCACTATAAATTGAGAAAAACACCTGAACAAAAAATGTATTTCATTGGTTTAAAAGTCAGTAACCCTAGTTACCACAATAAAAAATATATTTTATTGGTTTAAAGCTGCAGTAACCGGAGTTACGAGTTCAAGAATACCTATTTAAACTTTTCGAGAGAATTTTGCTCACTTTTCTCATGAGAACGCTGTTCCCCAGTTTCAAGAATAAGGACCCAGACATGAAGTTTCTTTTGTGGTGTATGAGGTATTCCTAAAAATCTAAATTTTACAAAAAAGAATCGCTATTTATGACAATATCCAAAATTATTATAGTAAAATATGTTTAGGTTTAAAAATAACATTGAAATATGCATACTTGTCTATTTATAAGAAAAACTTATTTTTATTTTTATGGGTTAGAGGTGAAAATTTAGGTCTTAATCGTTCCCCTTGTTCCGTCAACGTTGTCCAAGCACTGAAAAATGCAGTTATGCATTTCACAACACCTTTTAGGTAACGCGGTAGTGCCACCACGGACGTTATTTTTAAATAACTACTACCTAAATATGTCTCTCCCGCTGGGAATCGAACCGGCGACTCCTGGCTTGGGTTAAAGGTGAAAATTTAGGTCTGTACATTGTATTCGTATTTCGAAATGCAATAAGTTTTTTTTTATCTTTTTGACATCCCACGAAGGCATATGCCTACATACCAGAGTACCGTGGGTGTCCGGTTATTAGATGATTAACTCATCGTTCCCCTTGTTCCGTCAACGTTGTCCAAGCACTGAAACATGCAGTTATGCATTTCACAACACCTTTTAGGTAACGCGGTAGTGCCACCACGGACGTTATTTTTAAATGTTTTCCTTATAGTCGCGTGATAGGAGCAGTCGTTTGCGTTTAAGAATACCTATTTAAGCTTTTCGACAGAACTCCGACTACTTTTCTCATGAGAACGCTGTTCCCCAGTTTCAAGAATAAGGACACTGGGTCCTAATTCTCGAGCATCAGAGAACGGACTCGATTACATCGCCAAAATGATCGTTCACTTCCCGGGCTGTTTTCCTTATAGTCGCGTGATGGGAGCAGTCGTTTGCGTTCAAGAATACCTATTTAAACTTTTCGAGAGAATTTTGCTCACTTTTCTCATGAGAACGCTGTTCCCCAGTTTCAAGAATAAGGACCCAGACATGAAGTTTCTTTTGTGGTGTATGAGGTATTCCTAAAAATCTAAATTTTACAAAAAGAATCGCTATTTATGACAATATCCAAAATTATTATAGTAAAATATGTTTAGGTTTAAAAATAACATTAAAATAACTACTACCTAAATATGTCTCTCCCGCTGAGAATCGAACCGGCGACTCCTGGCTTCGAAGATCAAAGCTCTGTCCACTGCGCCACGAAGGAGACCAGAGAGAAAAAGAATATATTGTTTTTGCTACTTTCCCCCATTGAACTGCAACCCTCTAGCTGGGGTAAGATTCACCCCCTAAATATTAAATGGAAAGTGGGGTTGCCAAGTATCTGCTATAATTTCTGTTGATATGACAGCTTGTCCAAATTTTGATTTTTATTTTTTAAAGTATAATATTAAATTACCTGTAAGCGCAATCTATTTCAAACTCAAAGGATATAATAAGGGTTTACGATCTTCAAAATGATATATTAGTCGATGATGTGACTCACTCCTAAAATTAAAGGGTGAAACACACCCTCGTCAGAAAGATTAAATTATGTCTCATTTTAAAGATCGTTTAACCCTTATCATATTCTCTGAGTTTCAAGTAGCTTGCTTTTACCAGTAATGTAATATTATAAATTAAAAAAATTAAAATCAAAATTTTGACAGGCTGTCATATGAACGGCAACAATAGCAGATACTTAAACTTGGCGCTTGTAATGAAAGTCAAGAGACCTTTAAAATAGGACATCACTCGAACCCTCTTTCCATTTAAAATTTTGGGGGTAAGTCTCACCCCAGCTAGAGGGTTGCAGTTCGTTCAAGGGATGAAAGTAGCTTAAAATGTTTTCCTCTGAAATCAAAAATTAAAAGGTCTTAGCGTTTTTGCTTAAATGACCTGTTTCGTTTTTAAATGGCCACCCTGTATTTAAAAGCTTTAGAGGAAGCAGGGGAAATGCCGTTCACTTAAGGAAAAACATTGATATTTTTAATATTTAGGTTCTTATTTTAAAATTATAACAAAAAAACTATGGGTTACCTATTATTTAAAAAATATTTAAACACAAAAGGTTTAAAACTCTCAAAAATAACTTTTAATAAAATATAAAACAAATACAGCTTTTAGCGGGATTGCCTCTGATCATGGGTAATGCCGCTCAGACAAAGGGGTAATGACGCTTAAATCAGTATGTATGAGCAAAGCCATGCTACGAACTTTTACTTAACATATATAAATGAGATCAATTGAATTGAGTTTAAATTATGCTCATAGCTGCGTCTATTATAGAAACTAATATCATTGTGAGCAATATGTATAAATAAATAGAAACAAAACTAAGTAATAATAACATTTTAGTCTTTGGCACATAAGTCACAAATGTAGCCCTCTGTGGAGTCCCCACCCAGAGCATATGGCATGTGACCATAATTCACATATTGTACAATTATACCACTACATTTCGTCACTTTTCCTAAATTCTTTCCAAATATTGCATTTTTGTAATTTTCATCGTCCAATTCCATGTTGTCATCACTGTTATCTTTACAAATATTTTCTTCACTTTCAGATTCCGTAAAACTTTCTTAAAAAACTTTTTGTTTGTAAGATTTTGCTTTAGCTTTCTTATCTTTGGGTTCTTTTTAAATTTAATTTTGTTTTCAGTATTACTTTTCTGTGCTTTCTTTTTAATCTAAATCTTTAGTCAGCTCTTAGTATAGCCATCCTATAGGTTTATATTTCGTTCTTACTGTTTAATAAAAAATAGTTTACGTCCTAGTTGTGGACAACTCATATTTTCAAGAAGATTTTGCGGTAGCTCTTGGTCGGTTACGTGGTTTATCTAAAGAAAAAATCAAATGCGGGTAATGGCGTTCACTGGGGGTTATTGCGCTCACCTGAGTGGCATTACCCTACATGACCGTTATAATTTTAGAATAAAATTGTACGTGCAATATTAAATATTTATCAGAAATCTCTAAAGTATGGCTAAACAAAATAGGTAATTACTAGAAATAATAATAGTCATAACAGAAAAGGTATAAAATTTTGAACTTACCAATAAAAATTTTCAGCCAAAATTTATCAAAGCGACCGCAAATAAACTTAGGCACTTTTCTCCCTCCTGTTGCGAGTGAATTGGGGAAACTTGCCACTATCTGCTCTGTCGCCACCCCCCACTATAACCCTCTCCCGCGACTATACGTAATATGGTTTTTAAGTTATAGGTATGAGCTGCATTTCCCGTGAGCGGGATTACCCCGGCTTACCCTAGGATCTTAGATTAAGTGAAAGCACTTTAGCCATTTTAAAACATAGGTACTGAATTTTTAATTTGCCTCATAATAATAGACGGAACTACCCACTTTGGTTAATAACATGTGTACCTTGTGTGGTAACCCCCTCTCTGTCTTTTCCTCTTTATCGCTAATATCGCAAATTATATTATTTTAGTCGATAGAATGATCCTTGTCTATGTCCAACTCAATCTTCCATTTATGCGGGCCATTATTTCTTCACCACAGTGTTAACTACTCATTAATTTCACATTTTCTAAGACCACCATGCGTTATTAAGATGCAGCAATAACTCATAAACTAACCACTATTATTTTATGAATCCTTTATTTTTCTCTATAATTTTATAGTATTGTGCTTTACTCTAACTAATCTGTAAATTACTACCTGCACCCCCGGCCAACTCTGTAATTAAAAACACCGTTTAATATTATTTGTTGTATAGTTTTACCATAAACGAGAAAGGAGACGACAAAAAAATACAATTTCTTAAGGCAATAAAGAGAGTGCATATTTAAAATAAATTTACTGTACAAAATTAAGTACCCATTATAAAGCTTTCCTCTCTTTTTTAACACGCTTTTATTAGCTTGGGTTGTATGTATGTATGTATGTAACGGAATCTTTAAGCTTAATTTTCACCAACTTCCAGCGATTCGATTTCTTTGAAACTTTGCACACGTATCAAGGACCCATGACAATGCAATAATCTGCAAACAGTATCCTGTTATCCTGATTAGGATCGCCAGGATAAATAAATTCCTTTATAGATTTTCTGTAGGAGAGTAACAGAGAAAGAGCTAGTGCGCGATCTGCGCATGCGTGCAGTTTCGGACGTACTCTCAGCATAAGGCTGACAGAAATTTGTTCGGAGTAGTTGCGTTCTGAAACCCCATGCAACAGTGAAGCTTTAAATGAAATGATTAGATTACGAAATAGTTCGTGAAACATTTTAATATCACATGTCCGCAGAAAACTAATTGATATATCGAACTAAAAAATGAAAAATAAATAATAGTTTAAAAAAACTAAAAAAACACGCTTTTATATGCAACCGAACTAAAAATTAGAAAATAATTTTTCATTACAAAGAGTTTGTATTACAGTAATAAAAGGTCAAACAATGAATCATAATTATATACCTCAAAATAGAATTATAATAAAATTTAAGATAATAACAGAATAATTCACTTCACAATAAAAAGCGTGGGTGCTTAATATATTAAATGTTATAATTATTTCATTTGTAAATATCTATGAGGAAAAGTTATAAAAAAATAGTAAAATGCACCCCACGCTTTTCAGCCATCTAGCATTAAATTAAACGAAATTTTCGGCGGCCATATTAGGTTTAGATATTGATTTGAAAACTTGAAAACTGAAGTGAAGGTTACTATCGTCAGCAAAACTATGAATAAATTGATTGTGGAATAAAGACTCTAAAAAGGCTCGTTGATGTTAAGAAGAAACGAATTTCTTGCCAATACTAAGTCCCAAGGCACTCCAGAAGCCAATATTGGTGCACCAAATCTCAACGTTCGTATATCGGAGGGGAGAGGCAGTCCTTGGTTTTTTTAAATCTTAAAGACAGCCTACGAAGGCCTGTGCCTAAGTACTAGAGTATCGTGGGCGTCGGGTTATTAGATGTTTAACCCATCTTTTTGCCTGTTCCGTCAACGTTGTCCAGGCACTGAAACATGCAGTATTTGCATTTCACAGCACAGACAACTCGGTAAATCCACCACGAACGTTATTTTCACGTAACTACTACTTAAAAACATACTTCCGGCTGGATATTCGACCTAGGGTCACAAGTTCAACTTTAAATATTTGAGCTTTGGACAACCGGAAGGCCTTTCAGCCAGTATCCGAAAAAAGGCCCAGTTTCGAAAACTGGGTGCGCAGAAAGCATCAGTGAAGTTTAATTGGTTATTTTAGAAGTCTCCTTCTTTGATCTTTCAAAGGCATTTGTTTTTTGTTGTTGTGTTTTATTGATAAGAGAACAATGTGACTTCACGGGAAGAATAGATCGTCAAGAAACATGCTCGAGGGTCACCTGGGTACAGGTGAGGTCTTCTGACCGCTACGTTCCCTGGGAAGACATTAGTTAGTCTATCTAAAATACTAATAAATTATTTTTTTAGTCTAGATATTAATTGAATTTATGCAAGACTTTATGAGCAGTGCAAGGCATGGCGAACCAGAACGGCGGACCATCCCACAAATCCAAAAGTGCATTAACAGTAATTAATAATTGCAGACTGGCCTTCATAATTAAGATTTCTGCTATTAAAAATTACGCTTAAAAACTTTTAGATTTGTAGAATGGTCTGGTCTGTTACTCAATGCCTAAATTAACGGTTTCTTAATACTAAAATAGCGTTGAACAGCGCTAAAACCCCTTAATTCCGTACCATTTAATTACATAACATTTATCAAGAAAGTATTTCTTTCACGTAGGAGTAGAATATGGTTTTATAATTCTATATAGATCAGAAAAGAACCTTTAACAATTATTTACAACTAAATAATTATACATTTGCAGGTTTTATTGTGTGCTAGAAATAAAAAATGGTAAGTAACAATGGAGGTAGCAATTATTTCTATGGGTTGAACAAGGTTGGTATAATCAGCGATGGTCAATCGGGCTTTGTCCATGAGAAATCAAACCAAGAGATTTAAAAAGGCAACCCTGTTTTATGTCACGACTTTTGTAAAGTGTTTACCTTGTAAAATTAAATAAGAAAAACAAACAGCTGGATATGGTTTATAAAACTTTGTAGCAAAGTTATTAAATAAGGTATAAAAACACAAATTATCAGAATATCCAGATGCAGAAAGAGCTGCAAATTACGCTTACTCTTTTTTATGACCTTGAGAAAGAATAAATGGAACATCTGCACCAATGTATGGATCGTAATATTTGTAATTTGTAAAAGGTTAAACCGCACCAAGGCGCTAAGGAGAGATAGACTTTTATAGTAACCAGTTATGCAGCTTTTTTTATGTGTGGAAAACGGAACAAAAGAATAATACACTAATTGGTAATTTAAATATTTCTTTATTAAAAAATATTACAAACTAAAAATTTTATCCATTCTTTGAACGGTAAAATATTGTTAGTAAATGTCACGTTTGGATCAACCTGTAATAAAATGTCTAAACCTGGTTGCACAAAACATTTTTAAAAACGATTAAACTAATGGGGGTTTAGAATGTTTAACAAAAAGCCATTAAAAAAAAACCTTGCCTAAAAACTGCTTATTAAATTAATTAATGGTATTCCCTTTTTAGCTTAATTGTGTATTAAAAGTTTTGTGTAACTGGAAATTGAAACAGAATAATTGAAAGCCGAGTAACACAAGTTTCTAAAGAAACCCCGACGCAATCTTTTAAAGCAAAGCAGATGTTGCCTTAGTATTAACCAAACCTAATTGATTTGTTTTTTTTAATTTGGAAGTATGTTTTTTTAAATACTGAAAAAACACCTTATTTTTAAATTAGAAATATAGCCTTTTAAATGGCAGTGCGGCTATAAATAAAAAAATATTTTCCTGTGTTTAGGCACATGCTGATTAATATCAATAACTTTAGTAACATATCTAAGTAATTTTAAAAGCTTTGTATTTATGTTAAATAGTCTTAAAATAATGGTCCTTTGGGAATCTAAAAAGTGATCCGCTCCCGGTGATGGAGGAACAGAATAAATATACACATTTATATCCCATATTGAACGGTAAAAAAAATTACGAAGACACTATACTAACACTTTAATAATAAAAAACATAAGGTTCACAAACAACAAAACACAATTAAATAACTTATGTTCACGTTCTATACCAACAAAAGTATGGGACTAACTGACACCTAGATGAGCATTAGGTCACACTAAATCGTGGGGTGTATATCCACCACGCAGTGGGAGGGACGATAGTGGTGAGAGATTTCAACGAACACGCTTAGTTTCGCATCTGGGTATTCTGATAATTTGTGATAAAAAGAAAACAGAACATTATACAAGGCGATCAAAAGTTGCGTAGCTACTAGGGGGGCTAAGAGAGGCCCTCGGGCTTAGTAGTGAAAAAGAAAATGTGCAAATGTAAAAAACAACAAGAACAAGAGACATTTATGATAAATGTAGATGCGGTGCAAAGGGGTGAAGACATCTCTTTTTTGGTTGTCACTTTTTTTGGATTAAATTAGTCGATGTATTTCATTTCCTTGCCATTGTATTTGGGGCCTCACTTAAGTTTTCTGCCCCAGGGCCCCTGTTGACCTAGCTACGCCACTGTAAATCTTAAAGAAATATTATAGGTCATACTGAAGCTTATGGAAAAAATCATATGCGATAATTTTTGTGGGGAGTGTATAAAGTAATATTTAAAAATATAAACTCATTATTGACTAATAAAAGAAAATACAAAAAATAGAACTACGTAAGAAATTAACATTAAAAAAAAATAAACTGACTAATAGACCACACTAAAAAGCAAAAATGATAAATAAACTTAAAAAAAATCGGTTTATAACATATTTTATTAGAATATAAAAAGCTTTTGTTTATTTAGTATGCAAGGTACTATAATAGTAGTTTTGTACCTACATATTATTTTCGGCTTTATTTTTTTTTAAACTTCTATTTATTAATTATTTTTAGCTTTTTTTCGAGCTTCATCAATTTTTAAACAGTCGATATTTTTAATGCATAATTTAATCTTTTTTCCTTATTATTATTGTTATTTAATTATTGAACATACACTTAAAATACTACTAATAACATAAGGCTGACAGAAACTTGTTCGGAGTAGTTGCGTTCTGAAATCCCATGCCACAGTGAAGCTTTAAATGAAATGATTAGATTACGAAATAGTTCGTGAAACATTTCAATATCACATATCCGCAGAAAACTAATTGATATATCGAACTAAAAAATGAAAAATAAATAATAGTTTAAAAAACTAAAAAAACACGCTTTTATATGCAACCGAACTAAAAATTAGAAAATAATTTTTCATTACAAAGAGTTTACAGTAATAAAAGGTCAAACAATGAATCATAATTATATACCTCAAAATAGAATTATAATAAAATTGAAGATACTAACAGAATAATTCACTTCAAAATAAAAGCGTGGGGTACTTAATATATTACAATTACATGTTATATTTATTTCATTTGTAAATATCTATGAGGGAAAAGTTATGAAAAAATAGTAAAACGCACCCCACGCTTTTTACTCTGAAGTGAATTATTCTGTTATTATCTTAAATTTTATTATAATTCTATTTTGAGGTATATAATTATGATCCATTGTTTGACCTTTTATTACTGTTATACAAACTCTTTGTAATGAAAAATTATTTTCTAATTTTTAGTTCGGTTGCATATAAAAGCGTGTTTTTTAGTTTTTTAAACTATTATTTATTGTTCATTTTTAGTTCGATATATCAATAAGTTTTCTGCGGACATGTGATATTAAAATGTTTCACGAACTATTTCGTAATCTAATCATTTCATTTAAAGCTTCACTGTTGCATGCTGGGGTTTCAGAACGCAAGTACCCCGAACAAGTTTCTGTCAGCCTTCATCGTTTTGCATTCGTTGAGAGGACCATAAGAAATACCCTATTTAATAAGGTTTTATATATTTTAAAGAGTTATCTGGAAAATCGCTTTCAGTTTGTACAGCTAAATCAAGCAAAGAGTGAAAAGAGTCGTATTACCCGAGGAGTACCACAGGGATCTATATTGGATCCTCTACTTTATTTAATTTATTCGAATGATATTATTAATTATCTTAACACCAATTCAAATATACATACAGTTTGCTACGCTGATGATACTAATGTTTTAATTAAAGAAAATACCCTTAGTAAGTTAAAAATTAGTAGTGAAAACATATATCGTAAAATAATTTTGTGGTCAGAAAAAAATTATCTTAATTTAAACACAAGCAAAACCACAGCTCTTTTGTATACCCTATCAAGGCGGCTTAATTTAGAAAGATTTACACTTTTTGAAAATACGGCAAGTCCTATTAATTGTAGTAAAACCACTAAAATGTTAGGTTTAAATCTAGATTTTAAGTTGCAGTGGGACTCGCATATAGATTTTCTCTGTGCCAAATTACGTAGTGCTTGTTATGCTCTAAATTTCATGTCCCAACATTGCAGTAGAGACACCCTACTTACTCTGTATTATGCATACTTTCATAGCCATTTACGATATGGGATTATTTGTTATGGTGGGGGTGCTCAGGTTAATAGGGTTTTTGCTTCAAAAGTACGCAGTTCGGATAATCAGTGGCTTAACGCATAGAGAAACATGTCGCGACGCTTTTAAGAAATTAAAAATTTTAACTTTTTATTCAACCTATATTTTGGAACTGTGCATTTATGTTTACAGAAATAAAAGCTTATTTGTAACTAATGGTATGCAACACGATCACAACACTAGAAATGGAGCTTTATTAGCGCCAGACAGGCATCGGACAGCAACGTACCAAAAACATTTTTATTTTAATTGTTGTAAATGTTATAATTCTCTTGATGATGATATAAGGAACTCCAAGAATATCAATATCTTTAAAAGTAAATTAAAAAAGTTTCTACTAGATAGAACTTGTTACTGCTTTGACGATTTTTTTTCAAGGTAAAATCTACCTCAATAATTTTGTTTTCCTTTAACTTTTTATGTAACCTATTTTTAGTATAAAATGTTTTGACGGTTTTTTAAATAATTTTGTTTTGTTTATTTGTAGTATTTATTTTAAGGACTTTTTGACTTTTTCGTCAATTATTGTGCTGTTTGTACTTTTAAATTGATGAAATAAAAATTATTATTATTATTATTATTTTTTATATATTTTTACAACTCTTCATATGCAAAAAATACCTCGGATCTTCAGTAGAAACAACAGCAATCCTACGCACATCCCAACAGCTAGCTAAACGCATATACCGTGGTTTACCGTGGGCAGTGGGTTGACTGACTCCTTCTTATTCCTGCCATATCGTTTTTGCCACTGATGCAGGTTTACCATTGTCCTGCGGGCGGCTTTTGATTTATTTATTAGTCTATTGTTGGCTATCAGTGGCGCGGTACATGTTTTTATTACTCATTTATTATGATTTTTTAAGCTCTTAAAACAGTAGAAAGGAACACGTGCTGATGTAAGAAAATAGTTGTACATGGAATGTGTCAAATAGAAATAAATACGAGAACGTATTGATTTGTCGTCTACTTTAAATCTAATGTCTATGGGTTTAAATAAGAAACCCTGTTCTATCTTTAAACCCAATAGTGTGTCCTGAAAATTAAATATATACGAATTTGTATGTATTTTAATTGTCAACGTTTTTTTTTCATCTTTGTGACAGCCCACAGGCTAAACTAAAACTAATCAGTATAGTTAGGTCCATATTTATTTTATTCTGAAAGCGATGCCGCCAAGTACACAAAAAATGATAAAGCAAATAAACCCTTTTGTGAACAATTATTGCATCAAAAAATATTCAACTCGACGACTACGCCACGCATAACAGGTTTTATGGTACGCCAGGGACGAAATAAGAGGATGTTTTTAAGTACGTGATACGTCTTTTCGCAATATTTTTATTTATTTATCTAAAAAATATGTAATCAGGCTCTGTCAGAGGCTATGTGCTTTCGAAAAGGTTTGTTTACTTGATCAGTTTTTGTGTACTTGGCGGCATCGTTTTTAGAATGAAATAAATAAGGTCTTAACTATACCGTGGATGCAGTGGCGTAGCTAGAGGTGTTGGGGCCCAGGGCAAAAAGTAAAATCGGGCCCTTCCACTATAACATGATACTTTCCTAAAGTCGAGCCCTCCTACCTGTACTATATTATGTACTTTATTTTTGTCTTGACACCAAAAAAAAGGTCCTCACCTTGAAACAGGGGCCTTTCTCACTATATTATATCCTTTCTTCACTTTTCTTTTTCAGCAATTAACCACAAAAATTACCTTTTTACCTATATCAAACTCCCTTTTGGAGACCTTCTCCAAATGGGTGCCCAGGGCAACCTCCCCTCCCTCCACGCTGCGTGGATGTCGTGTGATTAGATATTACTCGCTACTTGCCACGCCACTTTGGCAGCGCCTTTTCGTTGACCTAGCAGGATATAGCGATAACTAAAAGAGATAGAACAAATCTGATTGCACAATCTGAATTTCAATTTCTAAAACAAATTCACTAGTTAAAGTAAATCTTAGCTAACTTGATTCGTTTAGAATATAGAGAGTGTTTTTAAATTTTTTTAGTTTTGCCAGGTACCTACTTGTAAAGCTTAGTTCATAAGCTTGGGAAATGCGATTTGCGAAACTTGTTCTGATTGGTCAATTTGTAACGACTTTTAAATGTTTCGTTACAAATTGACGAATCAGAACACGATTCGCAATTCGCAAATCGCATTTCGCAAGCTTATAAACAAGGCTTAACTCGCTTTATATTGAAGGTAAAAATAATCGCAAATAGAAACGTTTTAAGGATTTTCATCATTAATAAGTATATCAGCATAGTGCTGATATCCTAAAAACTAGCAATAGTTGACGTACAGTGTGTTATACATTTTTAATGTAGAATTTAATACAGATTTAAAATTTGTTAAAATATACAGGGTGTTCCATTTAAAAAACCTACTTGACAAAAAAAAATCTGTTTTGAAGACACCTTGTATAATAACTGGTACTGTCAATAAAAAAATATATCCAAATAAAAATTCCTTATTTTAAGTATATTTTTGGATTTTGTACAGTGGCGAAGTTATTTCGTGTATAAATAGAGTTGGGACACCCTGTATACACTAAGATTTAGAAGCTCATATTTTCAAAACTGTTAATGAGAAAAATCATTGTAATGTGAAAAATTTATAAAGCTCTTAAAAATGTATTTTTAATGGTAATAAGATATACAGGGTGTTTTATTTAAAAATGTTATTTTATTATCGAAATACTGACGATGGCTATATATCCGAAACTATGACAAATTAAATTTACCTACAAATGTGGTATTTTTTACGGCTTAAAAAAACAACTTTGTAAAATAACTTTAAAATAAAGGTCAATGGAAAAATGTAGGTACGCCACTGAATTTTATGTAAAAATCTTCAAAAAAATTCTACTTATAATTTTTTCAATCTGTAATCTCTAATCAAGCGAGTTACAAGTGCCTGGCCAAATTGACAAAATTTGAAAACACTTTGTGTCTTCAAAACGAATCGAGTTATGATGATTTACTTTTACCACTAAATTTGTTTCAAAATCAAAATCGAGATTGCGCATGCAATCAGACGAACCAGATCTCTTTTATTTTTCTCCATACACTTCAAGATTAACGAAATGGAGCCGCCCTGTACAACAATAATGTAAAACACGGAAGGTAAATTGACTTCCACTCTTTAGAGTGTATCTTGCAAAAGATCAATTTTTGGAATGTGGTAAATTGTGTTAAATAGTTTTATTTTGACCCAAGGAAGTTGTGGTAGCATTTTGTATAGAACTTTTAGAGAAACCCTGTATAAGACGAACAAAGAACCTTTTTTTTCTTTTTTGAAGTTAATGAAAAAAGCACTTCTTCAGTGAAATACAGTGTGACCCATTTCGAATGAAAACACCCATGTAAAATTCTTATTTATTAACCGATTGGAATATAGTTTTTTAAATATTTAAGTTTAAAAAAGTTTTACTTGAAGACCTAATTTGACATCTTCAATTTCGTTTTCAAGGCCTACTATGCCACTTTTTTGATGTCAAAAATAAAAAAATATATTAGCGATTTTTTATTAAAAAACGACGAGACCACTGGATTTAGAGTGGCTTTAAATAGCTCTGATTAAAATTTCATAAATAAAAAAGCTATAACAACCTAAGATTTGAAGACTTATCAAGCTAAGAGTTACATAATTGCTGTATTCCTTTTATGCTCCAGAATCGCCCAGAACGACACCATAAGTGTTCCTTTTACAATTTTTTGACATTGTTTCATGTTGTAGAGCCGTTCTTGACACTATTGACAGTTCAGAGAACGGTTCAGAACGGTTCTACAAGGTAACAACACTTAGTGTATTCCTTTTACCTTGTAGAACCGTTCTGAACCGTTCTCTGAACTGTCAATAGTGTCAAGAACGGTTCTACAACATGAAAAAATGTCAAAAATTGTTAAAGGAACACTTATGGTGTCGTTCTGGGCGGTTCTGGAGCATAAAAGAATACAGCAACTGTATCAACATTTAGCCACACAATTGCCAAATTTTAGCTAGTTTGACACTACGAAACAAATGCCTAACATTAACACTCTTATCATGCCTACTTAGATTAAAATTAAAAATAAATTTTAGGTACAATTAGTAATGCTCGTTAAGTGTGCGTGTAAGTTTTCGTTAGTTTTACCAATTTGAATATTGTTTTAAACAATTAGTTTATATAGTATTGATTTATTGTTTAAATTAATAAAAAGAATCACAATTTGTGTGGCTAAATGTTAATACAGTGTGTTATTTTATAACTCTTACCTTGACGAGTTTTCATAACTTTTTATTTTCGAATAATTATTTATAAAATTTTATTCAAAGCTATTTAAAGCTACTCTTAATCCAGTGGGGCCGTCATTTTTTAATAAAAAAAAATCGCTAATAAAAATTCTTCATTTTTGACAACAAAAATGTGGCATAGTAGGCCTTGAAAACGAAATTGAAAATGTCAAATTGGGTCTTCAAGTAGAACTTTTTTTTCTTAAATATAAAAAAATAAATAAGAATTCTACATGGGTGTTTCCATTCGAAATGGGCAACACTGTATGTGCAGATGAGTTAATAAACTCTCTTTTGCCAAGTTTTGTAGCAACTCTCCTTCCGCTGTGTCCCGCAGTCCACCGGAACATTAGCATATAATCGCGGCCAGTTATGCCCATAATCCGCGATTATTTTGCATTTTCCATGGCCCGCGACCGCAAAAGACATGGTATGGGTCCCCGACCATAATAACCACTCTCAACCGATTTATTACCATCTCGGACGAGGCTTCTAATATGTAATTAGCCATTATGGGCAATAATTGCTACCTTTTTGTCCCTTTTTATTTTATGGGACATTAGTGTCTTTAAGAATGTGTCCGAAATCTTTGAATACCTTTTTGAAAGTGAAAGGTGTTTTTCAATTTTAAAATTTATTAAAAAATTTAAAATTCCTACTCTGGACAAAGAAAAATTACCTACTCTTGCAATAATTTCTATTAAAAAAATTGTGTTTCGTAACATTAACAAAAATAAAAAATGATTTTAATAAAAAAGTGATTGAAAAGTTTATGCTAACAGCATCAGAAAAATAAACCTTTGCTTTTAAAAATAGACTTGGTATATTATGTCTTCTTATATAACACTCCTATAATTATAAACCTAAATTATTTTTTAGCCAACATAAAAAAATGTGACACCTAAATCATAAAACATAGAAACCGTTATGTGCAAGAAAAGCTTTGCAATTTAATGAAAAAAATGTCTATAAACAAAAAAACCGGTTTTATAACGTTTCCCATATAACATTTTTGCCGGCGTTGTACATTTAATTTACTGGCATTGCCAACACTCTTTAATGGCAAGGCATTGGCAAAAAGGTATCAAAAAGACGCGAAAGTGGGCAATTAGCCGTTATTAGGCCCCGTGTTGCAGATAAAGTGATGGCATCCGTCATTAATAAGTTATTGGCAAAAAATGCGTTTAAGATGATGGCATCCATCATTAATAAGTTATTGGAAAAAAGATAACAAAAAGACATGAAAGTGGGCAAATGCAGATACTCCCAAGCAGCAAGCTGACGTTTTATTGACGAAAATTGTCGCATATACTTTTTTTAAAAGCTAAAATATGCTATATTTTATTTGAAAATTAAAATAGGAAAAAACTCCTTACTGCATGAAATTTCCTTGCAATGCAAAGTACCATCTCTCGGAACACTGTCCAACTTGGAGATGCAGATTTTTACACTAGCCGAAGATATTTCTTTCAAAGCTAAGTGAGATCACCTACCGCAGACCACTCTCGAATTATTTTTGTCTAATGGGTACGGTTTAGACGATAAAAAGCGAATAAATTGCAGAAACATTGTAGTTTATTGTCCATTACGCCATCTATCGGTATGTCAAAAAAACTATTAAATATATATAAAACTTTTTATTAACACGTCCTTATAACTTTTAATAAAGTCTTAAACAAAATGTTTACAGCTCCTAACAGTCTACTTGAATATTTTGCCTTTTCGACTAGTCATCACCAATTAATCACACAACACACACTTATTAGGTAATGAATACATATAAGTATGTCTATTAAAAAACTATTTTCTTTAAAAAATAAACTAAAATGCTAGAAAACCACGTAGAAAACAAATGCACAAAGCGGTCACCTTCGGTCGAAATTAACGAAGCTAATTTTACCATCATTTTATTTATATTCGCTCCAAAATACATAATAAACATTTTGTTTGACCCAATTTTTATTTGTATGATTTTTAACAATAAAATGTTATGAAAAGGCCATTTCCTTTAAATTATGTAAAAAAACATAAAATAATGTTGTTTAGCTGCCATTATAAATAAAACAGATCAAAAAATTGCTTTAATGTTAGTTAAATACCAATGTTAATAATATGGTTTAAAAAGTATGAATATGCGTTGAAGGTTTGCCTTCAAAAATCCAATATTTATTTGCCTGCAACAAAAACGCGTGCTTTATTTAATCAGGATTGGTATGCCGCCATTTTTGTATGCTTGCCGCAATTCGCCTGCATGTAAAATTTATTGGCAATTAAGTGTTTATTTAGGGTTGACTTTTTAATGCGTATAAGATGTTGCCACCAATTGCCAATTCTTTACCATCAATGCCAATATGAAAAATGTACATTGCCGGCAAATAGTGTTTGCTGGGTTCTTTAACATTCTCTGCTAATTTAGTTTCTAGATCAAGAATTTGGTGCACAAAGAAGAAAGAATAATTTGGTAAAAATAGGGTATATTTCCTTTTTTAAGTTTAATGATGCCGACTAAAGATTCTTTCAGGGGCCCGATATTTGACAGTAAGAAAATAGCTCTTTAGAAGAAAACCTTTTTCTCAAAATCTTACACCCTTTTCATTAAAAATTTTTGCTTTCTAAGTTGAAAGTCAGGCCTCTGATTCGCAATCGGCGCCCTAAAAATTACTGTATGCAATCCGTTGAGGCAAATAATCATCAAATCATCCTATGGTGAGACTGAAAGACTAAATACCAACGTACCGCGTGTAACCCCCTAAAATTATTTTTTTTAAATACATACACATCTACTTGAGTCCCCAAAATTTATTGCCCCTTTCCCTATATCAAAAGATGGCATCGCCACTGACCATGGGTGTCTTCAGTAATGTAAGAGGGATTTGTTAACACGAGACTTAAACACTTGAAGATTTGGAGGGAAAACAGACCTTCACGGACAGCAGAATCCACATACTAGAAACCCTGGAACCGTATAGGGATGCATACGTGCAACACAACGAGTTCCTCTGTTAGGAGGTGCAAGTGAGAAAATGATACTGATGGACAATTCCGTGGAGCAGAAGTCGTAAAAGTGCCTTCAAAAAGCGATAGATATTCTATAGCTCGACGATAGTCAAGAGAAGGAAGCCTTTCGTAAGCAAAGCATCATTAATAAGGCGAATGGCCGTTCCTTAAATGAAATCATAAAAGCTGCCCAAGCAGCAAGCTGACGTCATTATGACGTCATTTTAGAGTCATTTTTGGTCATAGGACGTCATCAGACCAAAATTATGACGTGCCTCTTCATGAAAAGTCCTGCTTGATAAGAAAATACATTTCCACAAAAATAATTGTATGATGGGTGTACAGGGTGGCTTTAAATAGACTTGTTTTCAAATTAATATACAGGGTATTTTGTAACTACGGCATGAAACTTTAAAGAGTGATTTCCTATGTCATTTATGAAGATAAGTTCCTATAAACAAATTATTATGTCAGGAGTTGCTTCGTTTCTGAGATATAGGTCGTTAAAGTTTAAGAAAAAAATCTATATTTTATTTAAATTCGATTTTCTTGAAATATGGTTTCTACGTTTGTTTAATGTATATAAAGGGTTGTAAAGCTCCAACTAGATGGACTTTATGGGGTCTAGTAACGTCCCAGTGGTCACAACAGACAATATTATTTAAGAAAAGGGGTACGCCACTGGCTCTTTATGTAGTTTTAATTTTTTTTCTATAAAGCAACTAAAAATACAACTTTTTAGTGTCATACATTTTTTTCTGACTTCGTATTTAAGATATTTATAGAATACCGACTTTTTAAAAAATAATTAACGCCCTGTATCTCAGAAACGAAGCAACTCCGGGCATATTATAGAAGCTTTTCTTTATAAAATGACATAAAAAATCTTCGTTTAAAGTTTCGTACTGTAGTTTGGAAATAACCTGTAGCATAATTTGGAAACAAGTCTTTTTAGTCCACCCTGTACATTCCAACATACCAATATTTTTATGAAAGTGTATTTTCTCAGAAAGCAGGACCTTTTATGAGGAGACACTATTTGTCATAAACCTATTAATTAAAAAAGTTTTCCATTTGGAAAGAACTTTAAAAGACACGCTGTAAGTAGACAATAAGGTACTGTATTTTCATCCCCCTGTTAGCTAAAACACGAGACACCACTGGCTTTAAGCATAGTTAACTGTACTCAAAGTAAATAAAAATTAACATTAATTAATTTGGTTCAAAAGCCACATTAACTAGAATATTCACACGCGAATTACACTCCTTAAAAAAGAACAAATTTGTATATCTGTTTATTGCCGTACATGCCAACACCAACATTATTATTAATTTATTTTTAAACTGTTTTTTTCTTTTCGTATTCCGTTCTTACGCCCACACGGCCACGAATGTTATAATTTGTCTTGATGGTCACGAAAGCTGCTCTTTTAAAAACATTATGCTAATCGCAACCAACAACAAAGCACGATGAACTATTTTTACACTTAATTACTAGATTGAAAGTACACTGTAAAAAATGTGGTTAAAATTATACATATTTTACTGTTAAAAACTAAACTTAAAACTAAAAATACTAGAATACCTTTATTATGCAAAGTGTCCAAGTTTTTTTTATTGTTTTATCAGCTTATAAATCTCGTAAAGAAAAGTACATTTACCAAAAATCCGTTCTATGCAGGGTGAGTCATCGATAAGAGCAAAGTAGATTTATACGAAAATATATGTTTATAACTCCAAACTATTAACTTTAGGTATAGGAATATGAATAGCCAAGATGCTAAGAATTTTTATGTAGACTCAAAATATGTAATAAAATATAGGGCGTTCCGTTTAAAAAATCAATTTTTTGTTCGCTATAATTTTTGGGGCACCCTGTACACACCAAAATATTTTAGAAATATGCAATACTTTGTGTTACATATCACTAAAAAAATCCTGTTAAAAAATTTTACCGTTTTCGTATAAATCTACTTTGCTCTATCGATGACTCACCCTGTACAAAAAAGGTATACTTTGTAAGAATCGCTCTGAACGTTTTCGAGATATTTGCGTTTACATTATAGGTGGACCCCCTCTTTACCATATTTGAAGAACTAAAGATAAGACGTAGTAAAAGCAAAATAGGTAAAACGGTTTTTCGACAGTGTTGCTTCACAAAAACACAAACCAACCCAAAAAAGAAAATAGTAGTGTAGTATATTACTATAATATTTATTACTCTTTGTTTGACCTCCGGACAGTGCAGACGTGCGTAGAGGACTACAAGAAGTTCCTCCCGGGAGTGGCGGTTAGAGGTGCCGTACGGAAGTTTTACCTTCGGGGATCAAGAAAAGATTCACGCTAAATTGAGGACATCTTTCTTCTGGAGCTAAGCGCTGTGAGCGAAGATTCCTATAAGCTGATGGTATCCTGTTTGGTGGTGAACACGAGGTATTTCTCAAATGGCGGGAAATAGATGTGCGTGCCATGGGAACTGTCAGTAGTGAAAGTGACTTTAGAGGTGCCGTACGGAAGTTTTTACCTTCGGGGATCGAGGAAAGATTTACGCTAAATTGCCGGCATCATCTTCTTCTGGAGCTAAGCGCTGTGAGCGAAGATTTCTATAAGCTATAATGGTATCCTGTTTGGTAGTAAACACGAGGTATTTCTCAAATGGCGGGAAATAGATGTGCGTGCCATAGGAACTGTCAGTAGTGAAAGTGACTTTAGAGGTGCCGTACGGAAGTTTTTACCTTCGGGGATCAAGGAAAGATTTACGCTAAATTGCCGGCATCTTTCTTCTGGAGCTAAGCGCCTGTGAGCGAAGATTTCTATAAGCTATAATGGTATCCTGTTTGGTAGTAAACACGAGGTATTTCTCAAATGGCGGGAAATAGATGTGCGTGCCATGGGAACTGTCAGTAGTGAAAGTGACTTTAGAGGTGACGTACGGAAGTTTTACCCTCGGGGATCAAGGAAGATTTACGCTAAATTGCCGGCATCTTTCTTCTGGAGCTAAGGCGCTGTGAGCGAAGATTTCTATAAGCTATAATGGTATCCTGTTTGGTAGTAAACACGAGGTATTTCTCAAATGGCGGGAAATAGATGTGCGTGCCATGGGAACTGTCAATAGTGAAAGTGACTTTAGAGGGTGCCGTACGGAAGTTTTTACCTTCGGGGATCAAGGAAAGATTTACGCTAAATTGCCGGCATCTTTCTTCTGGAGCTAAGCGCTGTGAGCGAAGATTTCTATAAGCTATAATGGTATCCTGTTTGGTAGTAAACACGAGGTATTTCTCAAATGGCGGGAAATAGATGTGCGTGCCATGGGAACTGTCAGTAGTGAAAGTGACTTTAGAGGTGCCCGTACGGAAGTTTTTACCTTCGGGGATCAAGGAAGAAGATTTACGCTAAATTGCCGGCATCTTTCTTCTGGAGCTAAGCGCTGTGAGCGAAGATTTCTATAAGCTATAATGGTATCCTGTTTGGTAATGAACACGAGGTATTTCTCAAAAGGCGGGAAATAAATGGGCGTGCTATGAAAACCTGTCAGTAGTGAAAGTGAAGGTTATAAGTAACACCAGTAGCAGTTCTTGGTTTGACAGCTGACAATTTATGCATTGCATCGATTGTCGAATTATTTTTGTTTTCTTTTTGGAATTTCTGGGGGCTACGAGCTCGATTATCCAGATTTTCCGCCAGACGAAGCCCTGGAAAGGATAGTCCGGAAGGGGAAGAGCTGGTGGATTGAAGCTAAAGGAACCAAAACCAAGAGAAAAATAGAATAGAATATAATATTTAGAGTGGTATGACAGACATTATAAAATAAAAAAATATTTTTTTTAGTAACTTTAGTATACCCTTAATGTTAAAGTTGATGTATTAATTGTATAAGATACGAATAGGAAGCGAGCTACACACAAATGTATTGCTACCGGGTTGCTTAAAAAATATGGTCAAGGCTATTATTTAAAATTAAACAAATAACCTCAACATCTTTGACACATCCCGTATAATGGCAAACCCTACTTGTTTACCTATATTCTAAGGTTAGTTATTAGAAAAGGTATATTTAAATAATACAGACTGTATCAAAAAAATTGTAATAATTTTTCAGAATTATAAATTTAAACAATTTTCCATGGCTTTATTTACAAATTAAAGAAAAAAAAATGTAGTTAAAAAAAATACAATTTTATTGTACATGATGTGTAAAAAATTTTGAGGTTACTTTTTAAATTTAAATATAGCTTTGACTATTATTTTTTATACATCTCTTTACCGATATCTTTGTTTAAATATTATATTTAATACACTACTATTCAGATTTTTGACTAGATACTAAAAAAACTAAGTGCATTTTTCAGGAAAAAGTTAGTTGTATACACTAACATAGAATTATATAAAAGAACTTTTCTTTGCACACAAGTAGCAAGTAATAGTATTTTACGTTGTAAGTCCAGTAGGTAAGTTATTACAGTACGATATGTAGGCGATGCAGGAGCCGAGTCTGGAATATAAACGAGTACTGTAATAACACCCAACGGACGTATATCGCATGATATTTTATTTCATACTGTCTTTATGAAAATTAATGAATAAATATTATTTATAAAATTTTAAGAGAACATGTTGTTAGTTTCAAATTATTTCACTTAAATTACGTAGGTAACATTACGTAGGTAACAGACTTGTTCTCCATATCATAGGTAACTATGATTATTCTTCGCTTGTTACTGTCAAATTGATAAAAAAATATTATATAAGTTGTAGCTCCTAAACGGTATTAAATAGGTAACGCCAGATAGGTCCAAATTAAATAGAAATTACCAAATTTAGTAACACAAAATATATTTTTATATATATGTAACAATAAGTATATTTTACACTAATATGATAATTTTCATTTACTAAAGTTGGTAGAAAAATATATTTTACAAGTAGAAGTTCCTAAATGGTATTAAATAGGTAACGCTAGATATAGGTTTAAATACAATAGAAATTACCAATTCCATAACCATTAGTTAATCAATTTTTTTTATCTTGGGACAAACCACGAAGGCTAAAAGCCTAAATACTAAAGTACCGTGGGTGTATTAAGCGAGGAAGATTTGGGGGAAGGAAAGACCTCCGCGGGCAGCAGGTTCCACAACCCTAAAAACACTAGGGATAAAAGAACGAACAAAGTGAGAAGTTCGGGGCCTGTCCAGTTGGACCGTATAGGGAATGTATACGCGCGGAACCACGAGTTTCTCTGTTGGGAACCGTAAGTGGAGAAACTATACTGGACAATTCTTCAGAGCAGAAGCCATGGAAGTACCTATAAAAAAGCGATAAATCCCCCACAGCCCGACGATGTGCAAGAGGAGGAAGCCTTTCTGTAAGTGAAGGATCATTAATGAGACGAATAGCTCTTCTTTGAATAGAACCAAGAATGCTTAGGGTTGTGGGGGACGCCATGCCCCAGATATGAGAACAATATTCCAAGGGAGGTCGAATTTGGGACACATATAAAGTGTATAAATTAGAAGGGGTAAAAATACTTTTTGGCTTGAAAGAGAAATCCAAGCTTTTTGAAGCCGCCGTGGCTATAGATACAATGTGTTTATGCCAGTTAAGGTTACTTTCAAATGTGACGCCCACAAGATTAAAGGTGTCTTTGCTCTGTAAAACTTGGCCGCTCATAAGTAGAGGATGAGTATTTGTTGACTCTTTTCGCGACAAGGAACATGATTGTGTTTTGGATGCATTAAAATGGACGAGATTTTTAGCGCCCCAATCCAATATTAAATTAAGATCCTGCGAAAGAGATATCTGCATCGCTCTGCGTTTGTTTTCCAAGTCAGGTTTAGTAATGGGTTTAGGAACCTGAAAACTGGAGTGAAGGGTACTATCGTCGGCGAAACTATGAATGGAATTAGTTGTGGACGAGAGAAGGTCGTTGATGTGAAGAAGAAACAATGTTGGTGCCAGAACTGAGCCCTGAGGGACTCCAGCATTTACTTGGTGAAAGCATGAAGAATGGCCGTCCACATTAACTGATATACGACGATCACATAGATAACTAGAGAGCCAAGTACAGAGTTTAGTTAAAAGACCATAGGAGGGAAGTTTATTAAGAAGTGCGGCATGCCAGACCTGGTCAAAAGCTTTGGATATATCAAGAGCAACAATCTGGGACTCACCTAGAAACTCAAGAGACTTATTCCAATTCCAAATACTTTAAAAAATGTAATAAGAAGTCTGTTTTGTAGTAGGTAATCTAATCATTTTTATTTACTAAAGTTGGTAAAAGAAATATATTTTAAGTATAAGTAGAAATTCCTATATATCCTAATATCAGATGAAACTCGCTTAATATATGAGTATTTAAAGATTTAATTTCATTTTGGCATCCAAAAATGACATTAATCAAGGCATAACAACAGTGATCACGTGGACATGTATAATGATACATGACAGCGTTGCTAGGCAATACATTACAGTACCAGGTACCGTGCAATTTACCGGCCCCAAATTAATACAGGGTAACTGGATTTACCGGACAGTATGAAATAAAATATATTTAGACTTAAAGATGCCAGCTCCATTTCCCAATCGTGTTTAGTACTTTTAGACTAGAATTATCGCAACTTTTTAAGCTCTAAAGTTCACATAACTTAAAAATTCATTTTTGCACTTACAACGTTTGTGACCTAGACCATCGATATTGTCGCAATTCATTGCAACATATAATTTAAATTTAAGATGTGCCGTGTAAAACCCGCTTTAGATTATAACTTTTGCAATACGGTCCTGTATGGACGCCTTACGCCCAACGCAGCAAGTAAATCAAAGACGCGGCGGAATCGCAGGAGCCTTGGGGCGTTTGCCGTTCCGACCAATAGGAAACTACTATTTTAAAGCCAGCAGAAATTTAAGTTGTTTGATTCCTGCAATGCAATCTGGTAACAAATTGTATTGTCAGGAAAATAATGCTTCTTATCTTTTGCATCCTACGTAAAACCTAATAATAATTATTAATTTATTGTTGTTGGATGGATGAAGTGTGGTATTTACTTCCTTTTTCAGTTATTATTTTTAGTAGGGGAGGTAGCGCTAGATTTGAAAAGTAATTTTATACAAGCTAAAAATTTCATAAGTTACAGTTTTTTCCTTATATTTGACGGCGGCGAGCGTCAGCTGTCCAAGTAGCGGTGGGTTCAAAGATGACAGCTTTAAAAGTAGGATTTTTTTCCAAAAGTAATTTTATACCGTGTCAAAATTTTTGACACAGTTCTTTAAATGATATTAAACCAAAAAATTATACCTAGTCAGTTGTATTAATGATGGTGTATCATACGTCAGTCACGTATATAATGTTTTCGTGTTCATAAACAGCATTAAATAATATTTAAAATTAAAAAAAAACAATTTTAACTTTAGTAGGTAAATAAGGGAAATGACAATTTCCGATAATATAAACGACCGCTCATTTTTTAAGGAAAATAATTGTTTATTTTTTATGTTTGTTTTTTTACCATATTGCTTATAAGTACCTACTTTTAGAATAAATGAAAGCGACTTTAATTTTTTTCTCTAAAACAAAGCAAAATACGAAGAAAATATAGAAGTTGCACTGTTACTTGCTTAGTCCGGAAAAAAAATCAGTGGTCTCCTTTTTTTCAATAATATTGGCTGTGTTGTCCACTGAGACGCCACTGGACCTAATAATCTTAATCTAGGTAGAGAGTGAGTAATTAAGTGCGAACATTAAAGGTGTAATTTAATTAATGGCTAAAAATACAGGGGATGATTCCTTAGCTCATTTTAGAAAGAAAAGTTTATATGAAAATATGTCCTACACATTTTAACTTTTAGGCAACAGGATATGAAAGTTTTAAGAAATATATTAATTTTCTTAAAATGTTTAATACACTTGTTTATTTTATTCTGGAGAAAAGCCAAATAATATTTTGTTGAAATTATTCTAAACTAGTAGGCTGATACCCAAGTTTTGGTTTTTATGCGTAAACGGAGCATTGGACGAAAAAAGCCAAGAGGTCAAATTTGTTGCAAAATAAATAAGGATTTAAAAAATGATTTTGGTTTATGGAAAAGTAATAGCGCACCATAATTTTTTTTAATTTCCAGTATTCATTCCATATGGACTCCACTGGTAAAAATATTGAAAAATCTTCTATGTTAAGAAAATCCTATTGGTGCTTACTAGGTTCTTGCAGAATTTCAGGAAAATATCTCCAACAGTTTTAAAGTTATGATAAAAAAACGATTTTTTCCTTAAAACTTTAACACCCTGTAGCTCAAAAGTTAGGAGGTTTAGGACATATGTTCATATAAACTTTTCTTTCTAAAATAGGTTAAGAAATAATATTTTGTATTTTTAGCCATCAATTAAATTACACCCTGTATATGTTTATGAAAACTTTTTTTATAAAAAGACATAGGAATCAACCTCATAAGTTTCGTACTGTAGTTAGGAAACACCCTGTATATAATAAATATACCTAATATGCAACACATGCATAAAGTAACATTTTTTGCTCATGACATTGCTGCACTCGCCTGATGGCTCTTACTGTCACAATTTCCATTCGTAAAAAAATATCACTTTATGCACTTGCTATTTTAATTATTATTTTTGTGTTAAACTTTTTGACCAACCTGCATAATTTTTTAACAATAAAAATAGAAAGAAAAGTTTAACAAATGAAAATAAATAAACATGGTTCGTTTATCTTGTGTAACATTGTTGAATTATAGCTTTACTTTTAAAATTAAGGTCGAGACCGAATTAAATACATAAGAAAATGCTCTGGGCAAAATTCATGAATAGGCAGCTTATTGATTTAAATTTCCAAGTCGTCGCTTGATCTATCACTTGCTAGAGGGAAATAATATTTAACTTTAGTAAACAAGACGATGTTATTGTTAAAAGTAGCTATTTTCTTATTAAAATATCGAGGCAAGTTTTTATATTGACTTGATTATGTCTGATATTCCTGTATTACTACATTAGCTTTAGATTTACTGCATTATTCGGTATTTTTATTCAAGAAAACAAAATTATTCAAGACTAATAGTTATTAGCATATTGAATATAGGCCAGGCTTATCCGATTTTAGAAATTTGGTCTGTGGTATTTGTACCTAAGCTAGAATGGCAATTGGCATCAAAATTAAAAAAGTCAGGGTAAATTAGAGAAAACAGTGAGAAACGATAATTATTTTACTTTGCGTTTTCACAGTATCAAGTTGATAAAATAAACATGTAAATGAGTTATTATAAAAAAGTGACCACAATTTCCCAACCTATAGGGTAACTGTGCGCATATATCTATATATATATATATATATATCTATTTTTTTATTACAAATTAAAATAATACATAACAACACATTTAAAAACAAAACTTTACCTAACACTAATTTTACAGAAACACACCTCGAAAAAGATTGTTATAGGCTCACATCTTATTATTTATCTTATTTTGATTTAATAAAAATAAAAGAGTATCTGTTGTAGGAATTCCTTTTTTTTATTTAAGGAAGCAAAAAGGTTTTTATTTTTATGTTATCCTTTTATCATTAAAATAAAAAAGAAATTGTTTTTCTGCTTTACTTTGGTTGAATTTCGGCGGTGGTAAACGGGGCGCAAGGCCTTCACTAAAGTTTTATTGAACAGGTAAATGGGGCGCCGGGATCTTGAGGTCAATAAAATCGTAAAGGTAAACGGGGCGCAAATGTTTTCTTTAAAGTAAAGGTATCGAAATAAAATGTTGGTCTATTTTTAGACTTTTTCTCACTATTAACATCTTGAGCGGAAATTTTTTCGCACATCTATTCACTATTACAATGAGAACTGAACTGATTAAGTGGTATACAAATTATTAGTGTCAATTATAGGAATTCTTACCTGCCCTGACCCACACCCCCTCTCGGGAAGGGCTGGCGCCCCATTTGTCTAGATATAAACGTAGCCTTACAGGCGTGCAGGTAAAGAGATATTTTCGCGCCCCGTTTACCTCCGTCCGTTGAATTTATTTACTATATTATAATACAGACAGAAAAAAATTGTTGAAATATTATACAGTTTGTCGTGGTTTTAGCCTGGATAAAAGCTGTATTTAATAAATTATATTGTGGTAAATTTGGCTTAGATTTCTCAGATCTTGTTTGTCATTGACAGCTTGTTGTTCTTTCTTTATATACTTAAATCATTTCTTTAACTAAAAGTTTCTGACAGTTTTGGTCCTGGGAGTCCGGATGCTTTTTACCGTAGTCTGAGTTTAGTTTGTTGGTTGCCAATTTCGCGTATTCGGCCAATACAAATATGCCGAGTTTACGTATTAAGACACAGATTTGCCTATTACAAAAATCGGCAACTCTACTGCTTATTATACGAATAAAGAAAAGTTTTGCCGAATACGTGAAATCGTCAATTACACAAATTCGTAACATACTTATATTACAATAAAACTTGAGATATGCTACCTTTTAGGAAGGTCAGAAACATTTAAGTAGTGTTCGTTTAAAATGGGACATGTCCAGTTATAAATATTTTCGAAAAAAACGCAAAAACGTTTCTCTGAGGTCTAGAAATATATTTTTCTCAAAGTATATTTCGCTAATTATTAGCTGGGCCACCATAATTATTAGAAAAGTAAATATTTAGTAATATTTTTCTAACGATTGGAGGGTTCCTGGCTTATTCCACTGTTAATGTCGCATAGACTTTTTAGCATACCACTCGGAAAGATTTGTGTTTTATCTCAAAAGGCATTAAAATGCTAAAAAAATGTAAGCTGGTAGGTACCTACTATACGAAAGTAGTAAATAAATATTTATAAAATAAAAATATATTGAAATTACCTATAATTGAAGTTTGAAAACTTTTGGACAATTATAAAAGATATTTTAATGTATTTTTTTGGCTTATAATACTTTTCGTGAATATAAATAAAATTCCTATTTAAATTATTATTCAATAATTTAAATTTTTAATGTCGAAAATAATTATCACTTAAGAAAAACCTAGGGCCGTTTTTTCGTACCTTGTAAAATAGGATGTAGCTATGTATTTTTTCTACCTAATTTTTGTTTTGTTAACAGCATTTTTTAAACAATTAGGTATAAATACATTTTTTAGGTTTGACTTTTTAAAAACTTAAACTTTTGATTTTTTTTATTTCTTGTCAACCCACAAACAAAGTATGTTTTACCCTAGTGGATATATTTTTTAAACATTTAATTACTAAAATATTTAATTTACAGTTTTTTTATAATTCTAATTTCTAATTTTACAGATACTATAGGTACATGAACAGGTTAGCTCCATTAAAGTGGTGTAAAAATGTATATCTACTTACTATGTAAGTAATAATATTTATATTATATTCCTCCTTCTTTTTGCAGATATTTCTAGATTTAGAGCTAAGTGACATACAATATTTAATTTTTACTTTTTAAAACCCCGTTTTCCTACATATTTTACATTATTTTTGCATTAAATTGCATAGCTTTACTTCCAATCGTTTTCAGTCGCAGAAAGCTATGACGTCACATGTATACATGGTTGCAGCATTTTTAAAGTGAATTGTCGCAATTTTATTGATAAAAGTTGTAAAATTGATAGAAAAACTGAGTTTTAAAAGGTGAAAATCAAATATTGTATGCCACTTTAGCTTTAAATCAAGAATTGTGTAGGGGAAATATAGAGAAAATAGGATTTTTAAATTTTAAATGTGGTTATGGATATCTCGATAACCAAATGTTTCTGCCAAAAAATTTTTAGATTCGTGATTAGCGCCCCAAAAACCTCCGTATATAAGTAAGAACATTTTAAAAGCGCAAATTCGGTACCTTTTGAAAATAATACAAAAAACATAAAAAAGGCCGCCTGCAATCGGACTATTTTATATAAAGGCGCCGCTATCCTTTACAGATGATACTTCTGAATGTAAGGACAGATACAAGATTTTTTTATAATTTACAACGTTTTCCATTTTAAAATTTAATATGTTTTGTCCTACACTGTATATCCTAAAAGATAAAAGCATTCTGATGAAAGATATGGATTCTACCGAATCTACCCAACAAAACAGAGGTTTTTATTTATTTTATACGTTAAAAAATAAAGAAAGTTGGGAAGATGTATCTCTATTACGCTTCTAAGAATAATTTAAAATTATTTTTCAGATGTGAATGGTCATATTTCCGAAACTAATTGAGATAGCCACATCAAATGTAGTATTTTTTTAGAGCATTTTGAAAGATTTTTTGGTGGTGATATAATATTCAGGGTATTCCATTTAAAAAAATCATACCTATTGTCGTACCCTGTATATCATATGAGATAATAACCATCGGATTACTGATTAGAATACTACCGAATTAACCAAACAAGCTGATATTTGTAGTTTATTTTGTACAATAAAAAATAATAATGTTAAGGGGGTGTAAATTTATAATAACATATAATATAAGTTTTAGGTTTCCAAAAAGCATTTGTAATAATTTATAATATTTTTTTCAATATTTTTCCAGTAAAAAGCACCTCATTTTAAGTTAGATTAGTAAGTTTTTTAATGACCAGCTGCATTAACCGGCATATCATTAAAGAAATAATAGCAAAGGCAGCCCCGAAGACAAGCATGCCGATTTATTTGCTATAAACTTTTTTGTGATTTTTTTCTTATTAAAGAGCACCGAATATACATTTTTAAACTGTTACTTCTATACTAAATTTCGTCAAATCGGAGTTGCCGCAGGTTGCCCAATTTTTTTAATTTTAAAAATAAATAAATTTGTTAAAGTTATGGAGAAAACATAAATAGATACATTTTTTATTTATTTAAATGCAAAAATTTTGTTTTTCATTTTTATTTTTAATAAAAAGACTATTTAATTTTAAACAGTAATAAAATTACAGTAATTTTGTGAAATAAAAACAACTTTTTGAACAAAATTTTGCACGGTAAGTACCTATTAAGCCATTTTGTTTGGTTGCCATGAAAACCCTAAATAATTCCTCTATATCCTGGGCATTTTGTATAAGTGAAGATATGTATGTCCAAATGAGCTTTAAAATTTTGCTTTTAAAATGAAATTTAATTTTTTGTTTAGAGAATGGCAATCATGGTCAACTATCATTCTTTTTTTGTTTCTTTTATTTTAAAAAAATATATATTTCTTTCACTTTTTCTGATCATTACTTGGTTTCATTACCAAAGTGTCAGTATCTTTAATTTAATATTTTTATTTAGGTAGGTTTTAAAGCTTTTTTTTAAGTCTTGCAACAATTCGTTGGCAATATTATGAATTGGCACAAGTTAGATTTTGATAGCTTAAAAGTTATAATATAAATAATAATAATTATCTAATTTTATTTTACTAAGAAAATAAGTCGTTTAAAAAAATACCTAAAAAGCACTCTTCTGAAATTGAGAAAAATCAGATATACCCCACTTCATGATATTGACGACGAATTGTGAATTAATTATTAATATTGCTAAAATTTACGGTAATAATGCAAGTTCTAAGAATATTAAGACTAAATAAAGTTGTTAAAATTTGGTTCTTAGCAAAAAAATAACCAGACTAACCAGAAAATTTCAAACAAATGTATCGACAGACCGCACTTCACAAACTCAAACTACCATTTTCCGCGCTCCTCTCCAAACAAAATAAGAAGTCTCAATACAAAAGCTCCTGAACGATGCGAAACCAGTCCTTTCCTCCAGAAGCGTATAGAGCCACTTCCACCGTGTGCGAAGACCAGCCTCAGAGCCATTCTCCAAGTCGTGCACCGGCCCCCAGAGGGAGGCGCCATGGCGCAGGTCTGGCCAATGGCCACGGGCCGGGACCCCCTCCGGCTAAGGCCAGGAGGGGGCCATCGGGACACCCCATCTGCCCGCAGTTTAGTTGGGAAGCCCCGAGGTATCGCGCGATATCGAGAATACGCGCTGTTTTATCGATTTTAATCTCAGTTTGGTCCTTCGATACGTGCTACAGGACAAAACTGAATCTGCAAGGATAAATCGGGTGTAAAAACTGTTTTTTGCGCAAGCTCCCTAAATTTTTCTGTGATAGTGTGTTGAAAAGGATAATTTTTTCACTTGTAACAAGTGCAATTTCTGGTGTTTTAATTGAATTATAAACTAGAAACAATACTCTTTTACTTTTTTTTCATCAAATCGGGACATAAATCAATTCTATAAATTAATTCTAAGGACTGTTGTACCACTGAATCAAAAAATCCGAATATTTCCCCAAATAAACTTAATAATTGTATTATTGTTATTGTGTAATAAACTTCGTGGTATATAGATATGAACTGTGGCAATCGTTTGAGATTGTGTTTCTTTTTGTGTTAATTGTGAACTTTTAATTATTCTTGATGACTTTTAAGGAGAATGGAATGATGTCACGTTTTTATTTAAATTCTAATTCGTCGCTGGCTAATTACCAGCAATATGAGGTAAGTTTTATAGTAATTAAATATATTTTAATTAACTATTTATGTTTAAAACAATATGAATAATATTGACATTATTATGAGCCCAAAAGATAAGAAAAAATCTACTTTATATAAAAAGGTATCCAGGAAATATAAAGAACGAATTATAATCCAAAGAAACTTTCATATGGTTAGTCAAAATAACCTTAAACAGTTTTAATTTTATTGGTAGTAAATGTGGTGCGAAGTAAAGACTTTCAGCAAATCTTTGTAAATCATAATATTTAATTTAAACAAAATATAATTTGGCTTTTCCCCAGAATAAAGATACATATTTAATAGGTATTTTAAAAATACTTTAACTTTTTATGTATTTTAAAGAACCATTCTACTCTAATATAATAAAAATAAAGAATATACTTTAAAAGAAATAAATTAATAATGAATTATTTAATATACCGGGTGATGCATCGCCGAGCGGGACATAGGAAATCCCATGTAATTTTTAATGGGTCAATTATTGGCTCCCTAATTATTTTAGAGAAAAATTCTATTGAAGTTTATTAAAGAGCATCCAAATCTACGTCCATGGTAAAAACTTTAGATTTTTCGGTTAACCCGTTTGCTAGTTAGATGCTAATATATTTTTAAAAATTGTTACATGATTATCGCCTTATATTTATGAACAACAATAATAATACCATTTAGCGTGACATAACGTTGTCATTTTGAAATTTAGTGCTTTATTATTATCAAAAAATCGTAGAGCGAAAAGATTAACCATGAGTTATACTACTGAAGAAAAGTATTGATGATTAAATGGTACTATCAAGGAAATAGTTACCAAAAGGTGTCAGACATGTTCGCTGCTCAGTATCCGAATAAACCGATACCCGGAAAATCAACAGTCGATAGGTACTATCAAAAAATTTGAGACCAAAGGCACAGTGATAAATAACTGCAGATGTGAAGCTAGGGAGTATCAAAGCGAAGAAAATGTAAGAGATGATAGAGACTTGGAAATTTTATTGCACGTGGAAGAAAATGAAGGGAAGGTGAGTACAAGGAAACTTCAGGCTATCATAGGAAAAGATCAATCAACAGTGCTCCGGATTTTGAAAAGGAATAAATACATTTCATACAAATATGAAAGACATCAAGAGCTAAGGGATGGGGATGAAATACGACGGCAGGAATTTTGTTTTGACATGATGGAAAGGGCAAACATGGACAGGGAATTTTTAAGAAATATTTGTTTTACTGCTGAGTGCACATTTACGTTAATCAATGAGCCCAATCATCAAAATTACAGATACTGGAGCAAAGAAAACCAACACAGATTTGTCGAAACAAGGACGCAATATCGACAGAAAGTAAATGTTTGGGCGGGTATTTTCGGACAACATATTATTGGACCATTTTTTCCTAATCAAAATTTAAATGCAGAATTTTATTTGGAACTACTCGAAGAACTAATTTTACCCGCTTTAAATGATCTATCCAAGGAAAATCAGAAAATTTGGTACCAAATGGATGGCTGCCCGGCACATAATACCCTGGCAGTTCGGGAATATTTACACAATGCTTTTAATGGAAATGTTATTGGCCTACATCACATGATAAATTGGCCAGCCAGGTCTCCTGATATTTCGCCAAATGATTTCTTCCTCTGGGGCCATTTAAAAAGCATAATATACAAGGATAAAAATTACTTTTATCTAAATGAGTTAAAAAATGCTATTTCTGCAGAATGCAATAAAATTTCAATTTACCAGTTAGCCAATGTAAGAAGACAATTTTATGAACGTCTGGGTTATTGTCTAGCAGTCATTGGAGGAATATTTGAAAATTTTCTTAAAGTCTTAAGTTTATTTCCAACATATTAATTGTTGTAATAATATTAATAATTTATTGAAGCATGTAAATATTATAAATGTCATAAGTTCTTGAAATTTGTTACTCTAGTTTAGCTTAACTTAACTTAATTCGTTTGTATAAATACAACTTTAATCTTTTCACTGTACGATTTTTTGATAATAATAAAGCACTAAATTTAAAAATGACAACGTTATGTCACGCTAACTGGCATTGTTATTGTTGTTCATAAATATGAGGCGATAATAATGTAACAATTTTTAAAAATATATTAACATCTAACTAGCAAACGGGTTAACCGAAAAATCTAAAGTTTTTACCATGTACGTAGTTTTGCATGCTTTTCAATAAACTTCAATCGAATTTTTCTCTAAAATAATTAGGGGAGCCAATAATTGACCCCATTAAAAATTACATGGGATTTCCTATGTCCCGCCCGGCGATGCATCACCCGGTATAATTATTATTTTCATTTGAGTTATATAAAAAATTGAAAAAAAAGGTTATCTACTACAGTAAAGGTTGCAACCCCTAATAATAGGTTCAAGGGCTTCCGGTCGAAATTGTTTTATAATAATTTAATCGTAAAGAAGTTCTAAACGAGGCTGCCCGACGTGAACTGATCCCTTGGACACGCCTCGAAAATGTAAAAAACGTTTTACTAAAAATGACTTGATGATCCGACTTTGACATTATTTTGGTATAATTAATTGACTGGTAAAAGATATACCTTTGGGTATCATACCCAGTTAAAAAAATACAAATAATTAATGAAAGTGTTTAGCCATATAATAAGTTCTTATAGTCAAATAATAGAAAACAAATAAACTATAAAAAATAATAAATTTAACATATAGGTGTAAGTAAGTTATTTTAGAAAAACTGTTCGCATGTTACAAATTAATAAACACAAATTTTTAGTCCAATTGCTAATATTGGTTATAACTTAAAATATTAAAAAAAGCCAAGTACTTTTATAAAAAAATAGAGCAAAATTTTATTTATAAGTGTTGTAGAGAATTACATTTTATATTAAATTTTAAATTGAAACAACAAACGTAAAACAAGTGTTTTTGTCATGATTTTTATACCTTATAAAATATTCAGGTAACTGGTACGAATTTAAAAAAATAATCTTAGGTTTTAAATGGTTTAAAGATATTTTTGATTGCATCATTTTAATGACTTTATTGACATGTGAAGTATCGACTTAGTGCCACTAACTATTTTTTTATCGCCAAAAGTATAGATATAAAAGACAAATAACATTACCTTACTTAATGTTTTACATAAAGTCTAATTCTCTACAACATTTTAATATACAATTTTTCTTTAATTTTTAAAATTAAAGTACGTTACTCATTTACTAACATTTTACAAACATATTTATGGTTGTAAAATGTATATTACCCATTGCCATGTATATTACCAAATAGAGAAAAATATATATTTTTTTAATTTTATAGACCATGCGACCAGTTATCCCAAAATTACATAAAAAAAAGATTTATTTGTCTCTCTATCCTGAGACACACTGTATATATGTTATCTATACTTAAAATTAAAAATTATCGTAATGTAGCACACTAAATAAACATATTTTAGATAGATAGATAGAAGTTTCGAATAAAAAGCACTTATAAAAATAATATTAATATATAATGTATTATTTGAAGTAATTTAGGCACATATCTTGTGTACAACTATACCTAAGCATAATGGTTAGTTGTTTTTTAAAATTTAAAGTGTAATAAAAAAGGCAAGGCGTATGCAACGAAAAATTAGTGACATATGCATAATTAAGTGATATATGATGGACAACTTACCAAAAAATGAAACGAGAGTTTCACAAAAATTTTCACTTGTAATACCACTAGTGCCTAATTTCCCGGAATAATTTAAGCACGTGTGGTATTCGGTAAGAAAATTTCACACCAAGTTTGTGTTAAATAATATTCTTTTAAATTAATATTTGTAGCTTTGACTCGAGCATTAAAATTTTACTATAAAATAAATATTTTTCATTTTACCAATTGTAGTTGCAAATATATGTAATTTTAGAGCTCATCAATGTTTATTCTTTTATATTATATATACCTTATATTATTACAGTTGGTAAAAATAGTTTATTTTAATTTTTTTAGACTTATACCTTGCTTTCGTTTGTTCTTCACTTATGTCTAGTACTTCAGTCTTATGATATTATTTTACTAACTGTAGTTGTATACAATTGTCATTTAGGGTCTTAAAACCTTTCATTATTTTATATTATGTTATGTCTGAAATACTACAACTGGTACAAAATAACATTTTTTTAATTATGTATGTGAATGACAGACATGACGTTAAAACACATTCAATGATTATGTCAAAAAATTTCCACTATAATTCGCTCCAGGGTACCCCAGACAGGAGAAAAAAATTCCGATAAATACTTGCGTTGTCATGGTAATGCTACCAAAACTACACATTTGATTGGTTAAAAAACAGTGGTGTGGAATTTTCTAAAGCAATTTAATCTCGAGGAAGATCATAAATGAATATTGACAATAAAATTAGTTGAAAATTAAAATAACACAGCACAAAAAGAGAGGAAAAAGAACAATTCAATTTATTTTTTATTATTTATTTAAATAATTTTTCCTACGACCACTTGTGAAAATAGCAAATAGCACACTGATTTCATGCATAGAAAATGCGTTATATCACACTAGTGTTGCAAAGTACTTTACAGCACTAGTGTTGCAAAGTACTTTACAACACTGGTGTGATACATATTATGATGTCATTCTAAACACTGCTATTGGTTTTGCAAGTGACATATTTATTGTAGTGACAGTAAAAAAACTTTTTATTTACCTTAAACGGTAGAACCCAAATTAGCGAAAATCATCTTAATTTATATTTATTAAAATTTACGAAAAAATAAAAACATAAACAAAAATAGACATAACCACAAAAAACAACTTTCACTGACTGGCACAGTGTTGTCAGGTAAGTAGATCAAATTAAAAATCTCCCTTCTACCTTTGAGCACGTACCTGATAGAGGCAGCCTTGCCGCTTGACCGTTCGACCTAAAGCGCCAGAGAAAAAAAAGCCTATAGATTAAATTCCTTCCTCTCTTTCTTCGTGTACTCAAACAACTAGTTAAATCTTTTTTTAATCCCTAATTAAACCTAAGGCTAATACACACTTTATGAATCCACTTTCTTTTATCCATTCATAAATAGAATCAGACCCTTCCGACGTTGCCAAATACTTTCCATATTTTGCATGGTAACTGACGTTTGGTAGTCGTTTTTCCTTACTTTTAGGACTTTAGGTTATGCATTTACAATTTTCATATTTTTTATATTTTTTCTTAAAAATATGAGGAAAAACTGTTATTTTTACTTAATTTTATATGTGATGTTCAGTTTCATTAACTCGTTTTACCAATTTTACCCCACCCAGCACCCCTTTTCACTCCCCGGTCCCGTAAGTTTATTTACTGATATTTTTAAAAAACGGAATATTTTGGATATGCACCACTTACGTTTTATTTAGAAGAGTGTCTAAAATATGTAAGAATCGATAATTTTTAAAAACACTTATAATAGCAGAAAACCGTATTAAACTATTAGCGTTATTACCTAACAAAACCATACAATTTTTATTAAGTGAGGGCCTTTTTAAATTCCAAAATGATAAAAGTTATATAATGCTTCTAGGTAGGTGATTTTCGATGTAAAAATATTGTCAAAACAGTATAATATAGCAGTGAGGAAAAGTATATATCACACTAGTGTTGCAAAGTAAATATCACCCTAATGTTGCAAAGTTCTCAATTGTTTTTTATTTTTTCTGAACAGACAAACTTTAATTCATTTATTTTTTGGTGAATAATTTGTGGTCGTAGGAAAAATAGTGTACAGAACTCGTGTGAAAATGTGTTTCTTACACTCATGGGTTTGTCGCACTCGGCTAACGCCTCGTGCTACAATATTCCCACTCGTGTGAAATTAGTCTTTTCCACACTTGTAATGTAATATACTATAAACAAAAAAGTATCGGAGGATTGATATTTATTTGTGCTTAGCAAATAGTTATTTATGTAATAAATGAATAAAATTAGACTTGTTTTTACAAATGGTAGGTTTGACAGTGGGAGCCTTTATGCCAGTGAGGCAATACTACAAATAAAAAAGACACAATATGCATGTGATGCATATTATATTTTTTTACGACAGTAAAAAGAATCCAAATTTACATTTAATACATGTTTCATTTTATTTTTAATTATCTAAGATTTTTTACGGTTATTATCGTATAATTTTTGGTAGTTGTAAATACGATATATAGAAGGAACAGTTTAAAAATCTTTTAAAATGCTCTAAAAAAATACTACATTTGATGTGTCTATCTCAATTAGTTTCGGAAATATGACCATCCAAATCTGAAAAATAATTTTAAATTATTCTTAGAAGCGTAATAGAGATACATCTTCCCAACTTTTTTAATTTTTTAACGTATAAAATAAATAAAAAACACTGTTTTGTTGGGTAGATTCTGTAGAATCCATATCTTTCATCAGAATGCTTTTATCTTTTAGGATATACAGTGTAGGATAAAACATATTAAATTTTAAAATGGAAAACCTTGCAAATTATAAAAAAATCTTGTATCTGTCCTTACACTCAGAAGTAGCAAAAAGTAGCAAGGCAATTGTAAGTACAAAAACTGATAAAGAAAAAGGTAAAAAAATCTTTGACAAAAGTAGCGAGACTTCGCGAGACTGCATGGGAAACACAACAATAGCTCTTATTATTTAAACTCTTTTACTTTTTTAGTAAACAAGGCTAATAATAAACTAAGTAGATTAAATGTTGTATATTTATGTTTACTTAAAATACATTTTTAAGTTTCTTATTACCCCAATAGAAGTCGTATCTACTTTGAAATACACAGCATGAGCCATTAAAATTTCAAAGTTGCTTTTTGGCCAAAATAATGGATTTCTATCCCATAGTGTATCGGCGCGTCGCTGTAAAGGATAGCGGCGCCTTTGTATAAAATAGTCCGATTGCAGGCGGCCTTTTTATTTTTTTTGTATTATTTTTAAAGGGTACCGAATTTGCGCTTTTAAAATGTTCTTACTATATCTTTAGAAAAGAAAATATATTCGGTATTTTAAGTTTTTTTGTGTAGTAACTCTACATGTCTAAATCCGGCCCTGGTAACACTACCATTAAATAAAAAACAACAAGAAGTTCAGTAACAGACGACATTCTTTACCACCATTTGTCCCGTCGAGCCAACCCATGATTATACCAATATCAAAGACCAGTATATGGAAATGAAATGGTCGAAAGTGATTCATGTGAGTAGTTCATCAAATCCAATGAATAAAAATGGTTTTAAATAACCAGTTTGGTTACGAATGGTAGCAATAAAATTTTATTGAACCCAATATTATGTCTTTTGATCCTAATTCGATTAGGTTTTAAATATAGGGCAGATATACAAGTCCAAACTAACCTATATATGTAGGTAATGGTGAGACTAAAGTTGGTAATCAAAATATTTGGTTTTTGGAATGTTGGGGTATGTAATTAACTGATTCAATTACCAAAATACCTTTTAAGAACTCGTTTTTTTTTCATTTATTTTACATTGTTTTATAATAATTTGGCAAACGTAACTTTATATACAAGATTTTAAAAGTAAATAAGGTAATAGTTCCATATGTCGGTTTTCGCTATTATAAGAGATTTTCGAAAAAATCTTTTCAGGGCATTTCTATAGGTCGATTATGACACAAATCTGTGTGCGCGTTTCCCAAAATCCATTTCTATAATTTATTATTAATAAAAACATATTTACGGGACGGTGGAATGAATAGGGGTGCTGGGTGGGGACAAATCCAACGTCAAACACAAGAAAACATTAATACACTGCACTCGGGGCACATGAAAAATGTAAATTAATTTTGAAAAGTATTAAATTTTTCGAAAAACTATCCCACACATATGAGATATCTCGTCCGCCATTAATTCAAGAAGGAAAATTTATTTTGGTCAGCTAATAACATGAAGTTCGTCATTATAAAAATGATAGTCTTGATAGAAGCAGCGTTGCCGAACTTCTTATGAAGAATTAACACCAAGACTATTTCGGGGATTATCCACCATTTCCATGAGAAACAATGGTATTTTTGTAGAAATGCCTCCTTCTTTATGTTTAGGTATTTTCCTTTTTCTCTGCAAATTATAATAGGAAGAAGGAATAACTTAATTTTTCATATGAATTTTGTCCTGTATCTTCCTTTTTTTAAGCTATTGACACTTTCTCACTTTATTTGGCAACATCGCAAGACATTTACAGTTTTATTGCAAACTCTTCTTTCTTATGCAGTGACAGCCATGGCGGGATTGTTGTACTATTATTTATTTTTAATTTTTTTAAACAATTTTTTGGACATTTTTCTAAACAGAAAGTGCGGTGTGTACTGTGAAATACTGTTTTTGGGCGTTTAATGTAGGATTTCTACTGTTTCGTCCCTACCCAGCACCCCTGTTCACTCCACCGTCCCGTAATATGTTTTTATTAATAATAAATTATAGAAATGGATTTTGGAAAACGCGCACACAGATTTGTGTCATAATCGACCTATAGAAACGCCCTGAAAAAGATTTTTTCAAAAATCTCTTATAATAGCGAAAACCGCTATATCGAACTATTACCTTATGCCAATATAAGCTTACTTAATATCAGAAAGTGTGTAAAAGGAAGACAAAATATAACTAAAATAAGGAAGACCAAACGTTTTTGAATTTTGTTTTTTAAAATTGTGATGAGTGAGCCTTAAAAACCTCCCTATTAGTATAAAGAGTAATAAACTTTTCAAGAATTTTTAAATTTTGAAAACACATATCCATTTTAGTAAAATTTTGTACATTAGATATATAAACGTTGTCTTTTTAATTCGGTATTTGTTGTTATTGTTAAATAGTTGCTAATAAGAAACTTTAACACTTTATTCTGAAAAAAATCCAATGTTTCTTTAATGGTCTATATAGAAATAAGCAATTTAGTGAAATTTATGTTTCTTCTTTTAAACTAAATAAGATCCAAAAAAAAATAGGATACATAAAAGATGTATTTTAATTTGCTTAATTTAAAGAAAATGTAAAAATTTTAGACACAATTTTTTTCTTTGGACAAACCACGAAGGCTAAAAGCCTAAATAGGTATAGTATAGGGATGCATACGCGCGGCACCACGAGTTTCTCTGTTGGGAACCGTGAGTGGAGGAACTATTCTGGACAATTCTTCAGAGCAGAAGCCATGGAAATACCTATAAAAAAGCAATAAATCCCCACAGCCCGACGATGGGCAAAGAGGGAAGCCTTTCTGTAAGTGAGGGATCATTAATGAGACGAACAGCTCTTCTTTGGATGGAATCAAGAATGCTTAGGGTTGTAAAGGACGCCATTTCCCAGATATGAGAACAATATTCCAAGGGAGGTCGGATTTGGGACACATATAAAGTGTATAAATTAGAAGCGGAAAAATACTTTTTGACTCGAAAGAGAAATCTAAGCTTTTTTGAAGCTGCCGTGGCTATAGATACAATGTGTTTATGCCAGTTAAGGTTACTTTCAAATGTGACGCCCACAAGATTGAAGGTGTCTTTGCTCTGTAAAACTTGGCCGCTCATAAAAGAGGATTAGTATTTGATGACTCTTTTCGCGACAAGGGTCATGATTGTGTTTTGGATGCATTAAAGTGGACGAAATTTTTGGCGCCCCAATCCAATATTTAATTAAGATCCTGCAAAAGAGATATCTGCATCGCTCTGCGTTTGTTTTCCAAATCAGGTTTAGTGATGGGTTTAGGAACCTGAAAACTGGAGTGAAGGGTACTATCGTCGGCGAAACTATGAATGGAATTAGTTGTGGACAAAAGAAGGTCGTTGATGTGAAGAAGAAACAATGTTGGTGCCAGAACTGAGCCCTGAGGCACTCCAGCATTAACTTGGTGAAAGCTTGAAGAATGGCCGTCCACAATAACTGCCCAATCAGCAAAAACTTTCCACTGGGCAATCCCCCATATAAGTAAAGCACGGGTCTCGCGATGTTTTATGTCCGCTCCACAGCTTGAGACGCCACTGGGTCCAATAATCTTAATTCAAGTAGTAGTACAAGCGGCTTATTACAATAAATTAGTGTACAAAATTTCAGTCCAGACATTTTTCATAAAAAGGTAAAATCACCCTCTTAAGTTTCGTACCATAGCATAGTTAGGAAACATCACCCTAGAGGAGATCAATAATTTTGGTTAGTTCAAATTCTTTAATATTTAACTTGTATAGTATATTGCAGGTAATAATTTTCAGGCGTTAAAAATTTTTAAACATTCCGGGGGGCGGGATAATTACCCCTTTATCCCATTATCTACGCCAATGGCTTTAGTAAACTAAAAAAAGACCTAAATCTTAACAGTCAAGTAGACAGGTAACCTTGGTTATTTTTTTGCACTTCTTTCTAGTGATAATGGCAAGCAATATTAAAATTATTGACAAATAAAACTACTGTCTTTCACCACTAAATGCTCTTTATTCTATGTCAGTCATTCAAAATTTCAGGGGGACATGTTTCGACCATAGAGATGGTCATCATCAGCCTAAACACAACCTCAATTAGTTAAAGCAACACTCTTAATTTTTGAATAACTTACCCAAAAAGGAAGTGAAGAAGTCCTCAAAAGAGATTAGAAAAGTTTAACATTTGAAAATATAAAAGATGAAAAAATGGGGTTGCGTTAATGGAAAAAGCCTACATTTGGTGGTGGTTATTTAGAACAAGACAAAATTGTTTGGGCCCAAACAATCTAAAACAAATAAAACATTTTTGCTTTAATTTTTGTCCAAGAAACAATCTTGTATTTAGTCAAAATCCCCAAAGAAAACTCCCAATATTCATTTTTATATATTAGGAAACAGGGGTTGGTACTTACGGTTACATTAAGCTTTGACTAAGTTAAAGTTAAATTAAAATTACATATTCCTAGACTTCTTAAAAACTAAATATTCCGTAATGATTCTTGAGAAATTCTTTTTTTTCCTTCTCATTCTATATTTTTTCAAAAAATGTATCCCTGAAAAACTCAAACGGCACGTGCTAGTGGAGGATTTTCTAGAATTGAGATGGACTTTGACCACCAAATGACAGCTAATGGTGGGTTTACACCCGACACCTACCGCACGACAATTCGTGCCGGACAGAAACCCACCATTAGCTGTCATTTGGTGGTCAAAGTCCATCTCAGTTCTAGAAAATCCTCCACTACCACGTGCCGTTTGAGTTTTTCAGGGATAAATTTTTTGAAAAAATATAGAATGAGAGGGAAAAAAAGGAATTTCTCAAGAATCATTACGGAATATTTAGTTTTTAAGAAGTCTAGGAATATGTAATTTTAATTTAACTTTAACTTAGTCAAAACTTAATGTAACCGTTAGTACCAACCCCTGTTTCCTAATATATAAAAATGAATATTGGGAGTTTTCTTTGGGGATTTTGACTAAATACAAGATTGTTTCTTGGACAAAAATTAAAGCAAAATTTTTTATTTGTTTTAGATTGTTTGGGCCCAAACAATTTTGTCTTGTTCTAAATAACCACCACCAAATGTAGGCTTATTCCATTAACGCAACCCCATTTTTTCATCTTTTATATTTTCAAATGTTAAACTTTTCTAATCTCTTTGAGGACTTCTTCACTTCCTTTTTGGGAAAGTTATACAAAAATTAAGAGTGTTGCTTTAACTAATTGAGGTTGTGTTTAGGCTGATGATGACCATCTCTATGGTCGAAACATGTCCCCCTGAAATTTTGAATGACTGACATAGAATAAAGAGCATTTAGTGGTGAAAGACAATAGTTTTATTTGTCAATTACATTACAACGCCACAGCATTATGGACTACTTCTTCAATTAAAATTATTATTTATTGATAATATACCATCGTGTGCCTAAAATAAACTCATTTAACCTTATTTGCTAAATTAATTTTCTTTTTAAACCATCCCTGTATTCGAAAGATGGAATGCATACAAAAAGTCGAAGTTAAGGAATGTACATAATTACTTTCTCGTCTGTGTTTTAGCCCGTTGGACCATCATCAACCATCTCGGCGTAAAACAGGTGTTCCAGCCAACTTAAAGCTACACCCATAATTAACTAACTTAAATGTTTTGTACTATTTTTCATTCTGTGCATTTTTGGGAAATTATACGTATACGTTTACTAAATTTGGTAATGGTAGGTTATTCAATAAGTTTTGTCGATAAGAATAACTAATTTAAAGTTTGTAATACAATTTTATTATAAATTATTAGTAGTAGTACAGTTATTAGAATTTTATAAAATCTTAAGATATAAGTACAGAGTACTATAAGAAATATACTAAGTGACATAGAAATCCGAACACCCAGTTTAAATGGTTTTATTTTAATAAAATTTTGTATAAGTACTTAATGAAGCATAATAAGTAAATGATAAAAATTTCAAAATGATTGCATTGGTTTAAAGCCCTTTTACCTTTAATAATGTGTGGATGCACCCCGATGTGTTACGCATTCTCCAACGCGCCTAGGCATGCTTCTGATCAGGTGGTCAATGTCCTCCTGTGGTATCTCATTCAGGCAACCACCAACTCCTCTCAGAAGTGCTTCTAGAGTCTGAGGAGGACGTTGCAAATTGAGCAATCTCCTACCCATCATATCCCACACGTGCTCAATTGGGGATAAGTCGGGAGATCTTGGTGGCCATGGTAACAATGTGACATCATTACGTTGAAAGAAGTCTATTGTGACTCTTGCAACATGTGGTCGGGCATTATCTTGTTGGAAAGTTGGATTTGCTAGAGTGTCAAGATAGGGTAAAAGATGGGGTTCTAGAACTTCTTGGATATAACGCTGCGCGTTCATGTTACCTCTGATGAAGATTAAAGGTGACCTGGAGCCATAAGCTATAGCACCCCAAACCATAACTCCAACAGTGTGATGAACATGTCTTTCAACAAAAAACTGTGGATTCCTCCTTTCACCACGTCGCTTTCTAACCCTGGCTCGACCATCGTGCATGCCTAAACAAAATCGAGACTCGTCACTAAAGACAATACTGTTCCATTCCTGATCCCAGAGTGACCGTTGTCTGCACCACTCAAGGCGATTACGTCGGTGTTCTCGAGTTAAAGGGAGGACCCAGTGTGGCCGGTATGAAAACAGGCGAAAACTTCTCATTCGTCGGTAAACACTTTGCATGCCAATAGGTCTTCCGTGTTCTGCAAACCATTCATTTGCAATGGACCTGGTAGTGGAGAAACGGTCCCTTAAGGCCAATAATCTTAGGCGGCGATCTTCACGGTATGTTGTTCTACGGCGGCGTCCAGTGGCCCTTGCTCTTTGCGTACGGCCTTCTTGAAGCCATGCCTGACAACACCTAACCACAGTGTCTACACTTCTTTGCACTCTAACTGCAATTTCCCGAAAAAGAAAGTCCAGCTTCCCGAAGTCCCACTATACGGCCCCTATCAAACTCACTAAGTTGACGAAATCGTACAGGTCTTCGTACTCTAGGCATCGTAACCAATCATAAAGAATGTCAACAACCATCACAATCTTTACTGCGGCTGCAATATTCATTTTTAGATCGTTAGTGAATTAAAAAAAACAGTATAAAAACCGGCATGTCGAACTGATAAGACTGAAAATTTTATCAATTGTTATTTACAGTAAGATAAATAAATTCACTAAATTTCATTAAAATTAAACCATTTAAACTGGGTGTTCGGATTTCTATGTCACTTAGTATATGTTTTTAACCCTGTCTATTTTATCAACACTTAAAATTTCCAAAACTATTGGGTCTCATCGTCTAACCATAAATATTTATTTACATAATATTTATATGAAGTCTAAAAATTTTTACTAATATAACTGTTTTCGAAATTTTTCAGTTTTATAAAAACACTTTGTATCTTAAAAGCTAAGACGTTTAGGACGTATATAAGTCCAAGAATAACCCCCTTAAATATTAACATGTCTTTAAGAAACACCCTGTGTAATAGGAAGGGACAAGCTCTAAAAAGCTCCCGTTATAATGTCTTTCCTTTTTAAATTTACAAATACCCTATCTTGTCAGTCGATTCAGACACTTAAATCGTTCATACCAACCTGTGTTTTCGATTAACCTGAACGTCAAATACTTCCGACTATATGGAGGTAATTAATGGTAATTTATAATTATTATGACTGTTTTAAATGATGCTATTTGCCTGTAGCAGATAGTGTCAATCAGGAATAGTGTGCTAAATTGCTCTTACTGAACTTTTTATTTTAATAAACATAAAAACTAATGACGAAATTTGAATAGCAAAAATTTTTAAGTAATTAAAATTTTTAAATAATAAAAAAAGGTAAAGTATTAAAACTAGCACCAGACTGGCAAGTATAAAGGTAGGAAATAAAAATAGAATATATATATATCGCAGGCAAATGGTTATTTCAAAATCAAAAGCCATTTTCCTAGGTTTATGCATTTGCCGTAGTTCTTGTTAGGCTGAAGTGAGTTTCAAAAATATATTTTTCCAATTTTTTTAATTTTTCTAAATAATAACTATTTTCGCGATTTCGAACCACCCCGTAGATATATCATAGGATAATTTTTGTTATTGAAAACTAAAATTAAGCGACTTGGCAACGTTGCAGTTGCAAATTTAGAACATAATGACATTTCGTAATCAAGTTTTGTGTCTGTTGTTGCAGTTTATATTCCATTTTTTAAAGAATTTTTAATGATTTATGGGATGAATGTTATAAAAGATAAGAAAATAGTTAGTCTACAACTAGTTCTAAGCGTTTAGGTGGTTGCCATCATGGATTTCGTTAAAAATTCAGCAATGAAGTAAAACGTGCGAAGTCAGTTTAGGTTTATCTGCAGTTCAAGTCTAAATAACGAAGAACTTACGCTTTATGGCTATATATAAAGTTTCTCGAAATACTGACTATTATCCTGCTTTGTGTTATTTAGGTTGTCAGACAATGATGCCTAATATCTTTAGTGAAATTTAATAACTAATCAGGTAATTTATTTAATATTCTTCGCCAAATTGAATCTAGATACCCATTTTTATCAGTTGTTTGACCGAATTGCAACACTGTGCTCCTTAATTTGAATTACCAATAGCTTTTAACATTTTCGACAAAACAAACAATATTTTATGAAACAACCTTCTTTCGAAAAAAAGACGTATAAGTGAGTCCATCCACTGAATATGAGGAGTTTTCGTTTAAAATCGTGCCTCACATAACCGTAACAATCCCGTAGCCGTGTGTTTCCCTGGTGAAATGTAGGGGGACACGGTGCAAAAAGTTTTGTAATTAATCAAACTGCAGTAATGTAAGTTAATTATTCTACGCTTTACATAACACCCGATCGTAAAATAAACCTTCAAAAATTGGGTAACACAGTTTTAAGGATTGGCCACACATAACCACCGTTGTACCGTTCCTAATCAAATGCCGTAGGCTTAATATTACCGCACAGTGCCTGACCACAAACCACATATAAAAAATAACAATGTATTCATAAGTTTTACTTACATACTATTCACAAGATGTAACAATAAAATGTATCTCTTTTTCTTGTATTGTTTGTTTACAACAACTGACCTTAAATCACTTACTTTTTATTTTAATACGTAATGAACTGAAATAAAAAATTACGCCCGGTAAACTCAAAGCTTAGCTCGGGGAACATCGGTGCTATGCGGCTATCCGATCCACGTATGGATTTCATCGACTGGGCATGTCTCAGACCGTACGATACATCACCGTCGAAATTAAAAATTTCAACGAAACGCATCGAAACACGGTCGTGCTACGGTGCGGGTCTTGTGGGGCATGTGAGACTTCTACCTATACTACACTTAAAGCTTGGATGAAAAGGAACAGAGATAAGTAGAAAAATCTGTTTTAGCTTGACAAAAAGCTTTATATATTTTTTAAGGCATGAAAGGTGCTTCTGAATTTTCCAAGTTATTCAGCCCCACTTATCTCTATCACCGTGATAACGGACTAGGTGCGGTTATGGGTGGTGCGACATTAAAATTTATTAAACTAACATTTTAAATTTTGTTTTGTGGTTTTGTGAACCTAAAAATAGATTTTGTAATAATTTCATTTATTATTAAAATTAAAATCATTTTGGACATGTCGTTTGTTTAAATTATGACTGTTTTATTAAGTGTTTTTACGTTTTTACGGTGTAAAAGTCCATTTTATTTCCAAACTTTTTACCTGTTTGTTAATTAGTTAACATTTTCTCACACAAAGTTTTTCTCAAAAAGCTTTTTATTAATTCTAAAGTTGAAAATTACCTCTTAATTTCACCAAGAAGTGTTTACAGTATCCCACTATTTCTTTTTAACCCGTTGTAAAGACCAGTCCCGAACCAAGCCGCCGCCCTATCATATCGCCATGGCAACCGTCTACAGACAGATTTTTAAACGCAAACCACGTCACTAAGTTTATAGTTATCCTGTATACTTTATTTCATAAACCATGTAAGACAGGTAATTGGTTTTTCTCATAAATTATGGCGTTTTTAAAGGAAATTAATCCGTAAGAGTAGTGTTGGCGTCGTTTCAGACACGCGGTCTTTGGCCATAATTGCAGCTGGTAAATTAACACGCAACTCGGCGTATTTATTTAAATTGCCTGAAAAAAATGTTCGTAGCTGAGCCAGAAATATGCGGCATTAACATCACGCAGAATTTAAACACCTGTTCGGAAATGGAATATTATATTTTCATTAAATCTGAGTTTTTTCATGGGTTTTGATTAACCGCATTCCTTCTTTGTGTAAAAAAATCAGAATTTTTTTCACTACCGGTAAAAAATGCTGTTTTCTTAATCGTTAATATGAATAGAGTAAGAGCCCGTAAGCGACAGACCTTCGTCATATTGTAGAAGCGATGAGAGACTATGAAGCTTGACTGATAGTGGCTTTGGCAGGTACCAGGTAACAAAGATAAATTAATTAAAACATAACTTTTGTCATTTTGTAAAAGCTGAGTTTTATACAGGGTAGCCCACCATATTCGACACGGTCTGTAGCTGGGTAACCATGGGGTTTTTAAAAAAGGAAATACTGAAACTTATACAGATCGGACAAGGCCACAGTATAAAATTATTTTACTTTATACAGGATGTCTCAAAAAGCTGTGACGTATCAAAATTATATTTTTTTAAATGGAACACCCCATATTTTTTGTTTTAGATTCTACATAAAAAAAAATAACTCAAGTTTGTTTATAGTACTAAGTATCTAATTTTATTCGTTTTTGTGATATTTGATTTTTTTCAAAATGCAGGGGTGCAATTAAATTAATTTTATTTTAACAATATAAACTCCTTAGACTTTAAAATTTGATACAAGATTAGAAAAAGTCTGCCTTATCATACGTAGTCCATATCGAGATCATAGATTATACAGGGTGATCAAAAAATAATTTCAATTTTTAGAAAGTCAAATGCAATATCTCTCTTATTTTAAATGGAACACCCTGTATTTTTTACACCACATGATGACAAACCATATGCTCTTTCAAATGGTGTATAGGTTGCCTATACCTATCTTTTATACTTTTTAAGTAAATTCCGTTTTAACATATTTTTATTTCAAATGTCTATTTAAATGTAAGTAGGCTGTGATATAGCTATGCCTATTTACTAAGCCGTTATTGCAAAATGTAAATTTGTTGGAAAAAAGCACAAAATTAAAAGATTTTGTATTATCTGCCACTATTTTTAAAATTCCCAGAAAAATTTTTTAAAACATTCTGTGACCTATAACTCGTTTCTTCCATTATCCATAATCACTGTGTCAATTTTTTAAAGCAACTAACTAAGATTATCAGATGGTTTCTCTTGGAATATTTTTCAGGATTAACTCTAGACTAAAGTAAACCATTATTTTCACATTCTACCAGTAATATATCATCTTGTTGTAGAAGAAAGGTTTTTATTTAAAATCATTGAAATTTCTTTTAAACTGACTAAAACACTAGTAATCAATAAATGGTCGTTGTTATTTTCTTAAGAAAAATATGAATGGTTGCTATGTCACAGCCAACTTTAATTTAAATAAACATTTGGACTAAAAATTTGTAAAAACAGATTTTACTAAAAAGCACAACAGATAGGTATAGGCAACCTATACACCATTTGAAAGAGTATTTTATTTGTCATCATGTAACGTAAAATAATACAGGGTGTTCCATTTAAAATACGAGAGATATGGCTATTTGATTTTCTGGAAAATTGAAATTATTTTTTGATCACCCTGTACAATATTTGATCTTGATTTGACCTACGTATGATATGGCAGACTTTTCTAATCTTGTTACACATTTTAAAGTTTAAAGATAGTTAAAGTAAAATCAATTTAATTTTACCTCTGCATTTTTCAAAAAATCAAATATCACAAAAACGAATAAAATTAGACACTTAGTACTATAAACAAACTTAAGTTATTTTTTAAAGCAGAATCTAAAACCGTCAAAAAATATGGGGTGTTCCATTTAAAAAATATAACTTTGATACGTCAAACTTTTTGAGACACTCTGTATAGACTAAAATAATATTTAGACTGTGGTCTTATCCAACCTGTATATGTTCCAGTATTTACTTTTTTAAAACCCCATGGTTAACCAGCTACAAACCGTGTCGAATATGGTGGGCCACCCTGGATAGTGTTGTCTTATCTTATTCACAACAAGTAAAAATAATGTTTTTAAATTTTGTAAGCTTCTTAACTTTGGTCTGCTTAATTATTTGCGATAAAAATAAATGAGGCATCTATTTGAAAACCCGAAAAACACGTGTAGCACAAAACTGGAAAATCTGGCAACGGCATCAGTGTTAAATTCCTTATACGAAACACCTTCCAAATAATAAATGTTGTAAATTCAGCTTGAAAAGATATTTAGGAGTAGCAGAATTTTTTACTAACCTCAATCTCGATACTTGTATTATGTTGGTTTTTGTGCAGGGTTATCAAGGTTAGTTTATTTTTATAAGGTTACGACACATCCTCAACTTTTAGGCGGTACGAGGTCGGGGACGCAAGGAAGGGCACTCCACGGAGAAAAGTTGGCAAGACTGAGTAAAATCAAAGCTGATGATCAATCCAGTGGCGTCTAGAATTTGCGCATTTCATTTTGCATTGTTTTGGAAGTGATATTTGTTGAAAGATGTAATTCCAAATGTTTTTATTTAAAGTAAAAGAATGTACAACTTAATAATAATTAAAAACTGTTGTGTAAACGGTTGTTCTACTAATACAATAAACTGTATATCTCCGGCACTGAACAACATGGCCGAAAAATGAGAGATGTGACGTCATAACACGTCAAAGCAATATGGCCGAATGTCGTGACCTTATATAGACCGAGTTTGCAGGGTTATCAGCAAAAGCATGGCTGCCACAATTAATATCGGCCGAAAAGAAAACCAAATACCAAAAATATGTTTAAATTTTATAATAAAAAAATATTATATAATGCGGCCTTTTAAAAAGACATTGTATATTACAATTTACATAAAATTAAAAAATATATAATTTATCTTTCTTTGTATCTCTTCAAGATTTAACTCTTACATAATAACATATTAAGTTTCTTTAAATTACAACACCCCCAATCATTAGGCAATTTGTTAGGATACCTCTAAGTTTTTTTTCTTCAGCCAGAATTTCTAGCAAATTACTATCATTTTCTTAATTTCATCAAATTGTATAGCGTGTTTATGAGGTGTATCATTCTTAAATTTTTCTTTTCTTTTGGGTATAAACGTGAGCTTAATATATACAGGGTTGCCGAAAGTTTAGCATATGAATAGAAAATAAAATTACAGCATGTTTCAAAATTCACTACAAAAATTTTTAAAAGCGTGTTTTTAAGGTTAAAATTAGACTTTTTTCTGTTAATATGTGTCCTAAAATGCAACCCCCACCCTCAAAAAACTTCAAGAGCAAAAAAAAAGTCTTCAGGTAAAAAACCAAACCAACAAACTAACTTCTTGCTTTTCTTGACGATGGTAAAAAATATACATGGTGTTCCATTTTGAATAACAAAGTTTTCCCCTATCGGAAAAATCGGCCATTTTGCTTTTGTATTAACGAAATGTCACATCCATATTGCGACAAAAAAACTTTTTAAAAAATCTAAGGATTTCCGGTTTAACCGGAAGTAATATCAAATTTGATATTTTAAATGGAACATTCTGTATATTTTTTAGGATTTGAATTCTACAGGTCATTCCTGATATAAAACCATTAATATATTAATAACCTAAGTCTTTTGGTTTTGGAGAAAATGGCGTTTGAAAATGTCCAAACGACAGCACATTAAGCAGTTTTATGGGAAAACAAATGAACATAACAAAAATTTAAAATGCTTGAAATAGTTCCTTTAAAAGACTCTATCTTTAGAGACCAGTATAATACTACTCCGGTTTAGCAGGAAGTACTGTAAAATCTTGAACTTCCAAGTATGACAACCCTGTTAATTTTAATGGAACACCCTATATATTTCTTTAAGATTTAAATTCTTTAAGCTATTCCTGATATATAACCTATGATATGCCCATAACCTATCTTTTTAAGTTTTAGAGAAAACGGAGCTTGAAATGGTCCGAACGACCTCACAATAAACAGGTTCATGGATATTGTGTCGTCGTCTGGATTTTTTAAACGCAGTTTTTCCCTAAAACTAAAAAGATAGGTTATGGGTATATAATAGATTTTATATCAGGAATAGCTTAAAGAATTTAAATCTTAAAAACATATAGGGTGTTCCATTAAAATTACCAGGGTTAATCATACTTAGAAGTTCAAATTTTACAACACTTCCGGTTAAACAGGAAGTAATCTTATAGTGGTTTCTAAAGTCAAAGTCTTTTAAAAGAACTATTTTTAGAATTTTAAATTCTTGTTATATTCATTTGTTTTCCCATATAACTGCATATTGTGCTGTCCTTTAGACATTTTCAAACGCCATTTTCTCCAAAAACCAAAAAGTTAGGTTATGTATATATATATATATATATATATATATATATATATATATATATATATATATATATATATATATATATATATATATATATATATATAAAGGTTTTATATCATGAATAATCTGTAAAATTATTCAAATCCTAAAAAATATATAGGGTGTTACATTTAAAATATCAAAGTTTATATCACTTCCGGTTAAACCGGAAGTAATATAGATGCTATTATATCTAAAACTGGCATCCGATGATATGATATAACGTCCCTAAATTTGAAGACTATACGGTTGCACTGAAGAAAATAAAAATGCTGGAAGAAATTTCGTTGTCACCCGGTATAGTCGGACACCCTGTATTATATTTTTTTTGCAAAAGTAGACAAGAAGAAAAAAATTACCCACATATGTTTAAATAAACTTTTTTCTTAAAATTAGCTAGTAATCCAACCCTGAATTTTTTACCACTATTAGAAAACACTCTTTATGTGTTGTCCCTCGTATAGTAAGAACATTTTAAAAGCGCAAATTCGGTACCCTTTGAAAATAATACAAAAACATAAAAAAGGCCGCCTGCAATCGGACTATTTTATACAAAGGCGCCGCTATCCTTTACAGCGACGCGCCGATCCACTATGGGATAGAAATCCATTATTTTGGCCAAAAAGCAACTTTGAAATTTTAATGGCTCATGCTGTGTATTTCAAAGTAGATACTCCAAACTACATGTACGTTAAATTATAAAAGGATATGACGACTTCTATTGGGGTAATTAGAAACTTGAAAATGTATTTTAAGCAAACATAAATATACAACATTTAATCTACTTAGTTTATTATTAGCCTTGTTTACTAAAAAAAGTAAAAGAGTTAAATTCCACAGAATCACCCCAATAAAACAGTGTTTTTATTTATTTTATACGTTCAAAAATAAAAAAAGTTGGGAAAATGTATCTCTATTACGCTTCTAAGAATAATTTAAAATTATTTTTTAGATTTGGATGGTCATATTTCCGAAACTAATTGAGATAGACACATCAAATGTAAAAATTTTTTAAAGCATTTTAAAAGATTTTTTTGGTGGTGATATATTATTCAGGGTATTCCATTTAAAAAATCATACCTATTGACGTATCCTGTATATCATATGAGATAATAATCATCGGATTACTGATTTGAATACTACCGAATTAACCAAACAAGCTGACATTTTAGTTTATTTTGTACAATAAAAAATAATAATATTAAGGGGGTGTAAAATTATAATAACATATAATAAGTTTTAGGTTTCCAAAAGCATTTGTAATAATTTATATTATTTTTCCAAGCACCTCATTTTAAGTTAGATTGGTAAGTTTAAGAATTTTGACCAAAAAATTAATTTCTATCCCATAGTGCGATGACCAGCGGCATCAACCGGCATATCATAAAAGAAATATAGCAAAGGCGGCCGCGAAGACAAGCATGCTCGATTTATTTGCTTTAAACTTTTTGTGTTTTTTTTCTTATCAAAGAGCACCGAATTTACATTTTTAAACTGTTCCTTCTATATGTTGATTATATCGTATAATAACTCAGCACCTTCCCTTAAACAACATTTTTACTTTTACTTAACAGCACTTAACATTGTTTAACATTTTTATGAAGCAATTAGTATGAAAATGTATTTTTAATCATGGGTTGGGACTGCATTATTTAACTGCTTTTTAACACTGCTTTTATTAACTTGGGTTGTAACTATCTATCTATCTATCAATCTATCCATCTGGCTGCCTATGTAACGGAATCTTTGAGCCTAATTTTAACCAACTTCCAGCTATTCGATTTCTTTGAAACTTTGCACACGTATTAAGGACCCATGACAATGCAATAATCTGCAAACAGTATCCCTTTATCTTTTTTTTAATCGCCAGGAAAAAAAATTCCATTATATTATAAAAACAACACCTAGGATGCCATCTGTTGGAAAAATTTCAAACTTTGCTATTAAATGAGGAAGAAATTTTTTAGTGGATTGCAAAGTGTTGACAACGGTCCAAACATTTCCTGGAGTGCCATCTGTTGGCAAAATTTGAAACTTTGCTACTTAATGAAGAAGAAATTTTTAGTGAGTTGCAATCTTTTGCAAATTTTAAAATTTGCTACCATTGTCATTTCATAGGGGCTGGTTATTTTCTTTTGCTGCTTAATTAATTAGTATGTTCTAATTTACTGTTATATTAAGAATTTTGTGCAATATAACGAACTAAAATGAAAAATAATTAATAGTTTAAAAAAACTAAAAAAACACGCTTTTATATGCAACCGAACTAAAAATTAAAAAATAATTTTTCATTAAAAAAAATATTTTCACTTCATAGTAAAAGCGTGGGGTGCATTTTACTATTTTTCATAACTTTTCCATCATAGATATTGGCAAATATAATAATTATAACATTTAATATATTAAGCACCCCGCACGCTTTTTACTATGAAGTGAAAATATTTTTTTAATGAAAACTTATTTTTAATTTTTAGTTCGGTTGCATATAAAAGCGTGTTTTTTTAGTTTTTAAACTATTAATTATTTACAATGTAATGATCCAAATAAACTAATCTGAATATTAATAGTTTTCTTACATAACCTACATAAAATGTATATTTCGGATTTAAACATACCGTATGTCCTAATAAAAAAGTATCTATAAATTAAAAACAAAACGTACGTTTTTCTTTAAACTGTATAGTAAGAACATTTTCAAAGCGCAAATTCGGTACCCTTTGAAAATAATACAAAAAACATAAAAAAGGCCGCTTGCAATCGGACTATTTTATACAAAGGCGCCGCTATCCTTTACAGCGACGCGCCGATATACTATGGGATAGAAATCCATTATTTTGGCCAAAAAGCAACTTTGAAATTTTAATGGCTCATGCTGTGTATTTCAAAGTAGATACTCCAAACTACATGTACGCAAAATTATAAAAGGATATGACGACTTCTATTGGGGTAATAAGAAACTTGAAAATGTATTTTAAGTAAACATAAATATACAACATTTAATCTACTTAGTTTATTATTAGCCTTGTTTACTAAAAAAGTAAAAGAGTTTAAATAATAAGAGCTATTGTTGTGTTTCCGATGCAGTCTCGCGAAGTCTCGCTACTGTTGTCAAAGATTTTTTTACCTTTTTCTTTATCAGTTTTTGTACTTACAATTGCCTTTCTACTTTTTGCTACTTCTGAGTGTAAGGACAGATACAAGATTTTTTTATAATTTACAAGGTTTTCCATTTTAAAATTTAATATGTTTTGTCCTACACTGTATATCCTAAAAGATAAAAGCATTCTGATGAAAGATATGGATTCTACAGAATCTACCCAACAAAACAGTGTTTTTTATTTATTTTATACGTTAAAAAATAAAAAAGTTGGGAAGATGTATCTCTATTACGCTTCTAAGAATAATTTAAAATTATTTTTCAGATTTGGATGGTCATATTTCCGAAACTAATTGAGATAGACACATCAAATGTAGTATTTTTTGGTGGTGATATAATATTCAGGGTATTCCATTTAAAAAATCATACCTATTGTCGTACCCTGTATATCATATGAGATAATAATCATCGGATTACTGATTAGAATACTACCGAATTAACCAAACAAGTTGACATTTTAGTTTATTTTGTAGAATAAAAATAATAATGTTAAGGGGGTGTAAATTTATAATAACATATAATAAGTTTTAGGTTTCTAAAAAGCATTTGTAATAATTTATAATATTTTTCCAGTAAAAAGCACCCCATTTTAAGTTAGATTGGTAAGTTTCAGAATTTTGACCAAAAAAATTAAGTTCTATCCCATAGTGCGATGACCAGCTGCATCAACCGGCATATCATAAAAGAAATATAGCAAAGGCGGCCGCGAAGTCAAGCATGCCGATTTATTTGCTTTAAACTTTTTGTGATTTTTTTCTTATCAAAGAGCACCGAATTTACATTTTTAAACTGTTTCTTCTATAGACTAATTGGTTAAATATAGAAGGTGGCGACTAGAGTTAATTTATACAGGGTGTTCGTAAAATTTGGTGTTAAACGGCTATGATAGTAATAAATAAGAAAAATTCATATAAACAATTTTCCTTCTTAAGATAAAGAATATTAAACTTAAAAAAAATTGTAAAATTTCGGAAATATTTATTTCAGTTAAATTTTTAGACTAGATATAAACGTAATTTAATTAGGTATTAATTGTGGACGTATAATAATTTTAAAACCCAATTCTTTAAATGAAAAAATTATCATTTTTTTGTGGTTTATGAATATGCAATTAAGTGATATAATTCTTTTTCTCTTAAACTAAACAAGATACAAAAAAAATAGAGGGATAAAAAGCTGTATTTTTATTTGCTTAATCTAAAGCAATTATAAAAATTTCTAAATACCATTGTTGAAAAGCTCTTTGTTTGACCTCCGGACAGTGCGGACGTGCGTAGAGGACTACAAAGTTCTTCCCGGAGTGGCGGCTAGAGGTGTCATACGAACGTTTTTACCTTCGGGGATCAAGGAAAGATTCACGCTAAATTGACGGCATCTTTCTTCTGGATCTAAGCCACTGTGAGCGAAGATTCCTATAAGCTGATGGTATCCTGTTTGGAGGTGAACAACAGGTATTTCTCAAATGGCGGGGAAATAGATGGGCGTGCCATGGGAACTGTCAGTAGTGAAAGTGAAGGTTATACGTTACACCAGTAGCAGATCTTGAGTTTGACAGTCGACAATTTATGCATTGCATCGATAGATGAATCATTTGTTTTCTTTTTGGAATTTCTGGGAGCTACGAGCTCGATTATCCAGATTTTTCGCCGACAAAGCCCTGGAAAGCATAGTCCGGAAGGGGGAGAGTGGTGGATTGGACCTGAAGGGACCAAAACCAAGAAAAAAATAGAAATAGAATAGAACATTGTCGAATTACAAAAAAAATTGGTAAAGAATATTTAAGATATTTACAAAAACTATTCTTTTTACAAAATTAACACACTGTATGCTGAGAGTCGAGAAATTCTGGACGTGTTTATATGAAACTATTTCATAACTTGATGAGAGTATTCTACCCATGGGCGCAATTAGGGAGGGGGCTAGGGGGCTACGGGGTTAGCCCCTGAGAGACAGCGATTGGCCTGCCCCAAAATTATTTAACATTTAAAATGTATTAAGCTCAGTTCATAAGCTTGCAAAATGCGATTTGCGAATTGCGAAACTTGTTCTGATTGGTCAATTTGTAACGACTTTCGAATTTTTCGTTACAAATTGACCAATCAGATCATGATTCACAAATCACATTTCGCAAGCTTATGAACTAGGCTTTAGTGTTTTTTAGCAAATATACTCTATAAACCGGCCTTAAGCCCCCCTAGAAACCAGTGGCTAGTTGCGCCACTGAATTATACCATAGCGTGAGTCCAGAAAGTCAAATGCCTTGGATTAATTTTTGACATATACCAGACATCTTAAGCTTTCAAACTTTTTGATAATAAAAATCGATTTTTTAGGCGCTCTCAGGATTTAAATTTTAGCATATCACGAAAATGACTTTAAATTATACTAAGTGTCATGGAAAATCGATTACAGCAATATAAATCCAAGTTGACTATATAAAGCCTTGCCCTGACCTGCCGGTTCCCTAAATAAAGTTATTGCGCACTATAATTTTTGGTTTGAAAACCTCAAAATGAATAAAAACACTCTATCTATTCATCTAACGCCACCACTGTCTTACCATCGTCACTCTGCTTGCTCATACCAAAGAGATCTTCCTCGAACACGGTAAACCTTTCTTAAAAGCCCGGTAGATGTCTATAGTAGTGCTAATCTTGGAAGCTGTATGGACCAGAAAATTTACTCTCAATTTAACTGAGCGGGTTTACATCGGATATTAGTTTTCAATAGAGTTACGTAGATGGCACATGATGTACGCCTTAAATTGATTTTATTGAAGGTAAATGGGCATTTTAAATAAAAAACTAACGTAAATGGAGATGTATAATAATAAGCATTTTGTTTTATTATTATATTTAAATAAAATTTAATTGTAGTACTTCAAATTATAAAATATGCAGACTTGCTCTCTAAACACTTGTTATCTGTCAGACTTTTGACAAAAATGCAATTTTATGTTTAAACGAGTGACTCAAGATCTTGTTAACCCCAGTTTTTTTCCTGGTTTCTAAGAGAAACTATAAACAATTAATACAGGGTGTTTTAGAACTATGGGATCAAACTTTAAGGTGTGATTCCATATGTCCGGAGTTGCTTCCTTACTGAGATACAGGGCGTTAAAAATAAGAAAAAAAGAATTAGTTCTTTATAAATATTTTTAATATGCTAAGGCTGATTTGAATAAAATTTGGTACATTTATTTAAAGTAATAAGGCGCTTATTCAGCTCCTACTATATTGTTACTATTGGGTTCAGTGGCGTCGCTGTGGGCACCGCAACTTATATTATTGAAAAAAAAGGACGCCACTGACTTTTTTGACTCTTTTATATCTTTTATAATTAAGCTAATTAATAATACAGCTTTTAATATTTTTTTTTGTGTCTACATTCGTTTTCGAGAAAAAATATTAAAGGTACGTTAATTTCTTCTAAAAAGTACCTATAGACAACATGATATTGTGACGTATATTTTGAATTATACAGGGCCACTTTACGTCACTGGGCAAATGTACCATATGGAACTATCTTTTTGGGACCATGAGACCGGTGGACCATCAAAACTAACTTTGCATTTTTTAAAAATCAACTTAACTTATTTGACTAAATAAATTTAGTACGGGCATACCCCCACTAGGAGTGAGCCCGTACGGGGCTGAACTAAAACTTTAACTTTATACTTGACTTCACTAACTACTTCTTATCTAATCTTTTTCTAACTTCTTTTCTCTTTAAATATTAAATTTTCCAGTGTTTGTTTTTGCATTTCTACGCGACCCAGTTTGTTTAATGTTTTTATTTTATTATTATAAGAGTAACCTAGAAAATTGTTTAATTTATGCTTTTAAAACCTTGACACCTCACGTATATCTTTATTTAGCAAAATTTCCAATGTTAAGTAACCTAATTAAAATGTATACTTATTTTAAAATTCCCAAAAGTGTATATTTTTAAAATTCCCAAATGTGTACTTTTTTATACTAGGTGTTCACAATATAAAAAGCAAAACTTAAAAAAAAACAATTTTTTGCCTTAAAATAAATTTGCAGTCGTGTATTTTATCGAAAATTGTCATTTTTCCTATTTACTAAGATCGATATTTTTATTTTTTAATTTTGGACTTAATTTTATGCTGTTTAGGGCTACTTTTTAGAATGACTAAAGTGGCTTCTATTTTATTGCTCGAAAACAAAGCAAGATACGAAAAAACACATAAGACTAAAAAGTTGTATTATTTATTGCCTAATTATAAAAAATATAAAAACCTCAAAAAATCAATGACGTACTTTTTTTGCTCAATAATATAAGTTGCGGTGCTCACTGAGACGCCACTGGACCCAATAATAACAATATGGTTAGGGCTGAATAAGCGCCTTATTATTTTAAATGAATGTACTAAATTTTATCCAAATTAGCCAAATCACATTAAAAACATTTTAAAAAAACGGATTTTTTTCTTAAATTTTAACGCCCTGTATCTCAGTAAGGCAGCAACTCCGGATATATGTTTATAGGAAGTTTTTTTTATAAAATAAAATAAGAAATCACACTTTGAAGTTTGATTCTATAGTTTTGGAACACCTTGTATAATAGTATAATAGAGTCATAAATTGACATTTTTGCATTCTCATAACGACATCCGGTTAAACCAAAAGTTCCATTAGGTCTTTAATCTTAAATACAACCTAAGAAGTTTCCCATTTGGTAAGAACTTCCGAAGACACGCTATAGTACTTTTTTGTCAGGTCTTCTTTGTTTTTCCAGATAATGTAATTTATACAGATGTGCGTTTGGAATACACTTCATACTTTTATCATCTCAAAAAAAAACGTCTGTTACATTACAATAATTTATTGGCATGTCTCACTAAAACTGTTCGAGACAACCTCAAAACCGATAACTTCTTTCAGACTCCGTTTTCTATTGAAAAGCTTATCCAGTCTGCCCTTATGGATATTTCAATTTCCTAAAACGGATCATAACATCCCTTTTCAGGCATTTTGCAGCAGGATAAGCGTCTGTATTCTGTAATGACGTTTTTTTAGTTGATACTGCGAAATACTTTACCGGTTAAATTATACCTATAAAAAATATTGTGCGCTTTTTAAGTCTTCCTTTTTGTTTAATTAAAAGATTCTGTTTAAAAGGCAAACTGTTATTCTGTAGTAGAAACTGCACCGTATTTATTTCTAGTTGTGGATCCATTTCTTAATTATCACAACTCTCAACATACGACCTAATTAACTATACATGTTAAAATTAAACGTATTATCATAATCAACAATAAATATTGTTACTAAAACTCTTCAGGAAACTATCGTTTGGCCTGGAACTTCTGAAGACACGTAAATTTATACCCACTTTCTGTACTAATTTTGCGTAAGAGACGTATGTTACTCGAGGAACATACAAAGACAAAGCGGGCAGAATTCTTGCTTTCCCCGGAAAAAGCTTTTGATATTTACCCGTTGCTGCGTGTGTAATTTAAAAGTAAGTTTTAAGCAGAGTGTTTAGAAGTGTTTTATTAGGATTATGGTAATTATCTAAAATTAAATTATACCTACTTAACAAAATCGTTGTTTTTGTTTATTTGAAGGGTGGGCACATTCCCTGTGCCCTTTAGTGACAACCGCCTCTGTAAGATATTGAATACATTTTACTTAATTTTTTAATTTTGCAATAATAAACCAACAAGTCTAGCATTAACAACCACAAAAAAATAGTTTTTTTTCGATATTAGTGGTTTGTTAGTTAATTACAATAACCATCCAAAGTTTATTAGTACTTTACATTTATAGCCTATAGAATTTACAATTTTACACGTCAAATTGCATATTTATATACTTAGAAATATTGCAAAGTAACCATATGAGTGAATCTAAAAACCAAAGTATTTAAATAAAATACCATTTTTATGGCATTAGAAATTTATGGGTTATTTTAATACCTTTTTATTATGAAAAGCAACGTTGTTAAAGAAAAATTTTTAATAAATATGAATAGACTGATATGTCGTTAAAGTTTTATGTGTATCTATGAGTTTAGAAGGCGGTGTCGGTTTTTAGTGAATTTTTTAGGTTGTAAAGTAACTATAAAATAATTATATTAATATTTAAACAAAATGCATGAACCAGGGGTTAGGTTGCACAAACGCAACAAACATTATATACAACAAGGTTAGTTTATATTTATAAGGTTGCGACATATCCCTCACCTTTCAGGCGGTTCGAGGTCGGGGACGCAAGGAAGGGCACTCCACGGAGAAAAGTTGGCAAGACTGGGTAAAATCAAAGCTGATGATCAATCCAGTGGCGTCTATAATTTGCGCATTTCATTTTGCATTGTTTTGGAAGTGATATTTGTTGAAAGATGTAATTCCAAATGTTTTTATTTAAAGTAAAAGAATTTACAACTTAATAGCAATTAAAAACTGTTGTGTAAACGGTTGTTCTACTAATACAATAAACTATATATCTCCGGCACTGAACAACATGGCCGAAAAATGGGAGATGTGACGTCATAACACGTCAAAGCAATATGGCCGGAATGTCGAATATAGACCGACTTTGATATATAATAAGTTAAAAATACAGAGTGTGCAGAAACTGTACTGACAAACTTTAGGAGGTAATTTTTTTATCAGAAAATTAGAAAAAACTCTATATAAATTACGTCTTACAAGTCATACTTTTTAAACTAGAAGGTGTCAAAATATAAAAAAACTATTTTTTTGTTATAATATCTTTTACATCAATTTACTTTTTTTTAAATTTGAGTCTAAAGTTTTTTTTCCATTGTCACAATAAATGACTATTTTTTAAGTAATATTTTCTTACCCCTTCTTTACCAACATCCAAGGTGTTATTTGCTTTTTTAACACGCTTTTATTAACTTGGGTTGTAACTATCTATCTGGCTGCCTATGTAACGGAATCTTTGAGCCTAATTTTAACCAACTTCCAGCTATTCGATTTCTTTGAAACTTTGCACACGTATTAAGGACCCATGACAATGCAATAATCTGCAAACAGTATCCCTTTATCTTTTTTTTAATCGCCAGGAAAAAATTCCATTATATTATAAAAACAACACCTAGGATGCCATCTGTTGGAAAAATTTCAAACTTTGCCATTAAATGAAGAAGAAATTTTTTAGTGGATTGCAAAAATGTTGGCAACGGTCCAAACATTGCCTGGATTGCCATCTGTTGGCAAAATTTGAAACTTTGCTACTTAATGAAGAAGAAATTTTTTAGTGAGGTTGCAATCTTTTGCAAATTTTAAAATTTGCTACCATTGTCATTTCATAGGGGCTGGTTATTTTCTTTTTGCTGCTTAATTAAATAGTATGTTCTAATTTACTGTTATATTAAGAATTTTGTGCAATATAACGAACTAAAAATGAAAAATAATTAATAGTTTAAAAAACTAAAAAACACGCTTTATATGCAACCGAACTAAAAATTAAAAAATAATTTTTCATTAAAAAAATATTTTCACTTCATAGTAAAAAGCGTGGGGTGCATTTTACTATTTTTTCATAACTTTTCCATCATAGATATTGGCAAATATAATAATTATAACATTTAATATATTAAGCACCCCAACGTATCTTTATTCTGAAGGGAATTATTCACACATTTTAAATTTTTATGGATGGGATAGAAGCAAACCCTTAAATATGTTAAATTTACAGAATTCAGAGGCAAATTTGCAAATAAATACAACGGTTTTAATTTTTAAATATAACCCAAACTTACATTTCTTAAACCTGACACCTTGTATCTGAGTATTGCAAAAATTGCATTTTTTTTTGGTAGTTACAAATAATATAGTATTAACTGAATATTTTGCATTATTCTAAACAGTTAAACTAACAAACAAAAATAAAAATAAAAATAGGTATAATATGGTTAAATTAATATTTACCTATTTTTTTTAAGGAAAATAATATGCAAAACGGTTATTAAGGCAATTGACTTCTGTTTTGTCCAGGCAAATGCCTTCTCGCTCAGGCAAACGACATTGGCATGTTGAAGCTGGATCCCAGACGGCCTAAGCAATTTTTTAGGCAAATTAAAGAAATATTTGTAAGTGGACGCATATTAATCACGTGTTTTTTAACAAAATTTTTAACTTTTCCTTCCTCCTAGTGGATACTTGGTGAGGTTTTTAAACCAACACCCTCCCCATTTTTCTATCAACGTGTATTTTTTGGAACAAAATATATACTTTTATATACTCTAATTATGTTATCCCTAAAAATAAAGTAAAGTTATAAAAATATCAGACAGATTAAAATTGCAGCTTTTTAAACACAAAAAATAAATACGTGTGATATCTTCCTACATCCTTTCCGCTATTAGTAAAAGTTTCGATTTTTTGCGAACCCTCCTTGTTCGCCTCCTTACGTGATTGATGGACGCCCTAATAAATAGTTTGATCCAATTTTTTATAAATTTTATTTTCTGATTAAGAAACAAAATAAAATTGAAATATCAATTAATATTTTGTCGAAGCTTTTTATATAAAATAGAATGTTTTGTATATCTTTAAGAAAAAAAGGCAGAATAATTTAGTGGCAAGAAAAAATAAGGTATTAACAAAAGTATTCATGCATTGAGAGGTAAAAAACTGTAGAATTCTCATGGCAAAGCAAAATAGCAGCAAGATAAATAATTCATAAACACGGTTCATTTTTTAGATCATATTAAAAATGCAAGATTTTTAAAGTATTTTAAGTTGTCAATACTATATGTTACATGAGGTTGGACCTAAAAGGACAGGTCCCAAGTCTGATTCCGGACAGATAAATATATTTTTTCTTTTTAAATTTTCTTGATAATTTTTTATACATTTTTCTAATTTTAATTTTTATTGTTTATACTTTAATTTTTTTCACTTTTAAAAATTTCCATTATATCCACTGCTGACAAGCAATGATTACTACCTAGTAAGATTTCTTTTATTTCCTGCAAGACAACATCTTTTTTTATGAGATGCCTTTAGTGTGTAAATTCATTGGGTCTATGCGGAAGAAATGGTTTTGAAATGTTTTTTTTTTTAATTATAGGTCTCCTTCGATAAGGTGGTCACGAAACGTTGGGCAGATAAATACAATAGAGTATTTTATCTTGCTCCGTCCCCATCCCACTATACTACTCTGAATCTGGGGAAGTTATTAGCTAAAAAAACTACACATTAAACAATAAACCATAAAAATCTGTAAATCAGACTAGAGCATCACAAAAGAAATACTTTATTACGATTAGATTACTTACATTTTGCCATTGCCAAGGTTTTTATTAGTTGTTGTAGCTTAAACCGCCAGACTGCGGCTTTTATCGATAAAACGAGTAAAATACGCAGATATAAAAAAAAACCGGACGGCAATTTCCCTCTTATAACTGCGCAAAAACCGCTCGGCGGTCGTTTAGCCAGTGCCTTTAAAAAGCTCATTTATATTGATTGCGGTCAAACTAAATTTTTAATTTCGAAAATACTGAAAATAATGAATGAGTATATTTTCGTGTTTCTTCGCAGTTTTCGCGGTAATTATTTTAAATTAATAGAGCTTGGTTATTTCACGGAATGTCAAACATGTTCAGTATTAAAATTTTTGCAAATCAGTCTTTGAATCTCCAAATTCTTTAAACGTGTGCTTCATTGGCTCCACCTGCTATTTTTTAAGCTCCTGCACCCCTTTAAAAGGAAAATAATAAGTAATCGTCGGGTGGTCTGTCCGTTTGCAAATAAGAGGGTTTTTTTATGTAAATAAAAATTAATTTAACCAATTCTTCCACACGACGAGGCAATATTATGCGTGAATATAAAGATGAATGCCTCATCTTTTTAAACCCAGTAAGTTACTGCAACAACTTGCTGTTGCTCGACGGTACATTGTAGATAGTGGAATTTAAGAGTAAAAAAAAATAAGAAATAAAAACTTTGAAAAATATCATAGTCATTAACGGAAACAGAGTAGGTTTCCATTTTTTTAATAGTAAAATGCATCTGATTTAATCCTTTTTTATTTGACATTTAACTCTTTCCCTTTGCGGTGAATAGTTGACTTCTGACTTACCCATTTTTTTTTTTGTTTGTGAGCCCGTTTGGGTATTTCAGAACAAGAACAATCAAATCAAAATTAGAAAGTTATTATAAAAAGTATGAAACATTTTTTATTTGTGCACAAGTACTACAGACACAAAATAAAGCTGTTATTAAATGAGAAACATTATTTATTCAAAAAAAACAGGGAAATGAAAACAATAAAACCTAAAAATATCTTAAAACGTAAAAAAATATGTCTTAATCATTACATCTTTGATAACCCTTATACTGATATTGGGTGACAAATCCTAAATATCATCAAACCCTTAAAAATGGCAAACAACTATTTGATGTTCTTATATGTATATACTTGTTTTTTTTATATAAGCATTTTTGCTATACCTGAGACTTTGCACAAGTAAAACCTTTTTCTGCACTCAACCGATGAAACATAGCTTAGTTTTAATCCTTGCAATATATTTTTTTTAACTTAACCATCTTAAAAATTTTTATAACTGTTTGCTTTTCTTTTTCATTTTATTTTATTAAAAATTTAGATTTTACACCGTCAATTTAAAGGTAAAACTTACCTAAGTAACATTTAATATTTAGGACATGAAATGGATTTATGCAAAGTTTCAGGATGAAGAAGAAAATGAAAGTTCGTCTTTTCATTATTAATATTTTACTGAATCGTTATAGAACTCATAAATGTAATTTTTGTTAAATTTTTATGTTGCAAATTTTAGTGGTACTACAAGTGACCCAGATTTTTGGTAGATGGTAGATTTAAGTAGGGTTGTGGATAACTCCTGCACTGTAGCTGCACGGTCTTATTGCTCACTTTGGTCTTTGTAAGACCAGGTAATGTGTCAGCTAGACGGGACAGTTTAACTGGTTCCGGAACCACGGGATGTCCTATTTACGATAACCCAAGAATTGGATAAACCAGAAAGGCCGTTTTTATCC